>VYZQ01045632.1:21756-33435 GCA_013400655.1 Mystacornis crossleyi | reverse complement strand
TGTTTGTTTGGTTGGTTTGTTTTGTTTTGTTGTTGTTTGGGTGGGGTTTTTTTGTTTGTTTGTTTGTTTGTTTTCAGTTGCAAAATTTTTGTCTGCTTAGGACATTCTCATCTGCCAGAGAAGATGGTCAGAGTACCCAGCCAGATATCTCCGGTGTGACTACTGTAAAAACTTGGCATAGGCAGTAACTGAAATGGAACTGAAATCTGTCAAAAATTCATGGAATTCATTAATATAGTTTTTTGGAGGGGGTGATGATGAATATTTAGATGTTTCTTCTAACTTTTTCACTAGATAATGTTTTTAAGCTTGTCTGGTTTTTTTTTTCTTTTTCACTCAGTATCTATTTCTGACAACTATTAACTCTGAAGAAGCCACCGAAATAAACAAATGAGAAAACAATTCCACACTCTAATAATTTCTTTTGCTTTAAGAAAAGCCTTTTAANCCTTTTAATAACCATACTTTTTTTTTTTTTTTAATTTTTATACCATAGATCTTCATATTTCATAGAAGATCATCCCAGGATAGAAGAATACCAATTCAATAGATCTTCCTTTCATATCCTGAAATCTTAACTCTTGCCTTTTTTTAACTTAAGAAATGAACACCCAAAAAAGATGGTTTGGTGTAGGGTTGGAAGTCAGTGTGGAAATCAGGTCCTCAAGTGCATCTTTTTCTAACTTTATGGGAAAATTAAGAAACAGAAGATCATGCAGTTAGGACATTAAATAAAATAGTCTTTAAGACCCAGTGCATCTGATTAAAGATCATTACAGGTGAAACTGTAGATGAACACAAGAACTGACAGGGAGAGCACCAACTGCCAGAGTAGCACTTAGATGAAAATGTACAAAATAATGAGCATATTTTTCAGTACCTCTGACTGGATGCTCAAAGCAAAGGTAAAGTCAATGAACCTTACAATTTATCACTACAGGCATGTATTAAACACCAGTTTCAAGCATTTTATATATTGAACTAGTTTCTCTCCCCAAGCACAGTGCTGTTGTTCATGGAGAATGGTAGGATGAAATGAGTATTCTCAGGGAAGTGACCCTGAAAGTCTGGATGTCGGTACACACTTCAAGATTTCTTGAAACACATTTTGAAAACCAATGAAAATTGCCTCTACGTTTTCAATGTCTGTGTACACACACCTCAAAGCAGACTGCCTCCACAAAAATACCTTCCAGCCTGCCCTCAGCAAAGCTTAAATCTCTTGGGACAAAAAAGGTCCACTGAACTCTAGTGAATAATTTTAGACATAGCCCAGCATATTAGTTTCCCTCCTACAGACTGTATTTTATTGTCAACATTTATTTGGGAGGTTCATTTGAAAGTTTTAGAAATTCTGTTCATAAGGGAATTTAATAGGACTGCTTCTTATTTTTTCCAGACAAAAATCTAGGCAGAAAAAGAAAGTCTACTTCATGGAATGCTACAGATCAAAAAGTGAAATTCTGCTTTTGTTGTATAATTTTAGGAGCAAGACCTTAATTTCTTCAAGTTCTCTTGGACATTCATTGGACATTTATATTGACTTATTAAGTGAATGTGGAATCCTTGACTTAAAAACCTATGTAATAGCCTGAAGGATAAAGAAATTAAAAAATAAACTTTTAAAGTTACCTGAGGAGGTGCCCCCCGTGGGGGAGATGGGCATAGGTGGATGCTTGGCGGGGCACGGGGTTTCCCTCTCCCTGTTCCCTGGTCACGGGTACCCAGATCCTGTCCCCTATTGGCCACTTCAAATGTAGCCGGCGCGGAGTTCTGTACTTAGGGGGGTGTTCACAGGACTCTGGGGCAGTTTCTTGGTAGCAGTTCCTGTGGTGGACTGTGCCAGGCTCCGGCCATGTGCGGCTGGAGGAATAAAATCTGATAACATCAATGAAAATATCGTCTCCTTGATTCTTCCACGGGCCAAGGCTGCCTCCAGGGAGGTTTGCAGAGGACCGCACTGCAACAGTTACTCTGTAATGTACAATCAGAGACATTAGAGACATTAAATATGCACAATGGCTTTAACACGTATAGTAAAAATGGCAGAAAAACCTGTGATATGGAAAATATTGTGGATCCTAAGTCAAAAATCATTTCAAGAGTTGGAATTAGGTTTCTTCTACTTCGTCTACTTTCATATTGAGAAGAGTTATGTTTGTTTCCTTTGATGCAGTTTTCCATGCTGGCAGTCAAAATGGCTTGAGACAAGGATAGCTCCGGAAGTACCATTAGCAAAACATAAGCTTACCAATATTTCAGACCTGAAAAGCCAGACAGTTGCCTACTTGCATTTGACTATCATTTAATTCAAATATTAACTCTGCTTTTCTGCAGAGAGTTGGTAATTTGGCTTAGTCATGTCCACTTTTGGGGAAGGACTTTAAGAAATTGAATGCAGAAACACTTTTTGTTGAAATAATTGGGATCTGATTTTGGATCGGCATGGTGGTTTTTCATCAACCTCCAAACACACAATTTTCTCTATGCTTCATCTACAGAATTAGAACTTTGAAATGCCCAGTAATTGGTATTAGCTGTACAGCCACAATCAAAGCCTAAGAGAAAAACAGAGGATGCATTGTAACAATTGTGTGAAAGACCACTTCAGACCAAAGTGTTTCCTTGTTTCCAAGTCAAATTCCCTGTGCTCAAACACACAAGAGGACCCACTGAGGCAATGACATACCTAACACATTGATGAGGACTTGGAAACACTGAATTGCACAAAAAAAGTGCAGAAGCAGCAACACAAAGATTAAGCTGGAGCTGTAGTTGCAAACTTCAGTATCCTTCAAGGTGAGCACAATTTTTCCATGATCAAACATATCTCGAGGTGCTCACCAGGAACATAAATGAGGTAGCACCTCAGTCTGAATTACAAGCACAGCTAATGACAATTCCACAAAGGTCTCTTTCAGAGTTTTAATTAACTCTGAACTCAACCAGAACCTTGTGACATCTCTCAAACAATGTTAAGAGATGTGGTTTCTAAACAGACTTCAGGCAAGTGAACAAACAAGCAGACTTATATAGCAATGGGTTCACAAATGGATTCCAGATTCTAGGAGCTTGCAGCATTGGAACCGAGCTCACAGTGGTTTTGGAAATTCTGTTATTTAACATTATATTTTTACATATGGAAAACCTAATATATTTGGGGTTTGGGTTTTTCTTTTAAATCATAAAAGTGAAATATATTTTACCTTTTTTTTTTTTACTAGCTTCAAAGAAAGTAAGATAAACTATGTTTTCATAAACATGCCTTTTGCCCCACAGATTAAGAGAGTCTGAATCAGAACCTTGCTGACTCTTAAGCCTGCTTTCAAGCTCCCCAGGTGATTTCATCAATACACACCACGGAGATTTCCCTGTACTACATTGGATGCAGTTCACTTTTCCAGTCTCCAGAGGTCTCTGCATATCGCAGTTTAGTTCCGTGACAGCTCCGCAGCAAACGCATTTTGAGGGAAAGGCTGAAAAGCTGCCTGAGAAAGGGCTGCTGGAACCAGGTCCCACTCTGACAGCGCTGTCCTGAGAATTCAGTTCTTCTAGGAATTTATAGAAACGAAAGGGAGGGAGGAAGATTTCTATTGCAGCATTAGCTGACACCAGGATTGCACAAGCAGGCACATTTTGTCCTTAGAATTCAGATCATCATAGCTCTTAGCATCCACCTAGAAAGAGTGGAATCTGTGATGTTAAAGGATGGCTGCTAAGCCCTGCTGCCAGAAGTATTACCTGTTTTACTTGAACCTCAGTCATACCTGTGTTGGTTTCTTTTTTTTCTGCTTTCATGGTTGATGAATTTTTTCTTCAAAAAGAATATTTCTGACTTAAAGAATTATGATTTAGCCAACCATGGAAGAATTGGTTTACAGTAATTTGGATGTAGATGCAGTTTTTGGATAGGTCATATCTTCCCCCTGTACATTGCTTTCAACTCTTGTATAGGCATCTGCTTCCCGGCTGTTGAGTACATCTTTCCTGATTGACCCTGTACTACTACTTACATCTATAATATAGGGACCATATTAAAAAAAATCTTTTATATATATGTATATGTATGAAGAAGAGATTCTGTAAATAGTAATAAAACATTAAATACAGGGAAATCAAAGAAATCAACTGCTTCTTCTACCTGAAATCTGTCCCTGGCCATGGTAATGGGGTTGGAAGTAGGTGATCACTAAGGTGCTTCAAATTCAGGCCATTCTGTGATTCTATGATCTTAGAGTCTCCTCAATACCTCGCACCAGGTTTAGATTCAGGAGTCAATCTTGCCTATGGACTCATTAAACCAAATAGAAAAACAAGTAAATAACATAAAATGAGATATGGGCGATACTCAAGGTCATCCATGATTCTTGAGACCTTTTTTAGGCATTGTGGCCTCATAACAACTCACATTATCACACAAGTAACTTGGCAGAACAGGTACTTGCTAAGGCAGCCAAACTCAAACAGCAAAATCAGCTGTGTTGAAGACACAGCTTCAGCAAAGATAAGAAGTTGGCATTTCATTTCATTATTTTTCATGTACCACAACCATTAGAAAGTGAAGAAAAAATTAGGTGAGCCTTCTGTTCTACTGTAGCTTAAAGAATGTTAATAGACTTATAAATGGTATATTTATGTTACAGTAGCAATAGTTCTTTGAGGTGCCTTTTGAACTCAGTATTGCTGCTTGGACCCTAGTTTTACTCTTTACTGAGCTTTGTGCAGAAGATAAAATTCTCCCAGTAAACCATGTATGCCTGTACTCTTAGATTCCCCTTTGGTGCTGGGAAGCAAGACAGAGGTACAATAATGGATTACAGAAGAAAAAAAGGCAGATCTTTTAGTAGCTGTAGTTTAATGACACATAGAAATTCTTTCCTCTGAGAATTAATAATGTGCTTCTCTCTTCGAGTAATATAAAACAAGGCAAGTCTTGGTTTGTTCTGTAAAAACTATGACTAGCACCTATTTCCTTGTTATTTTACTGCTCTATCCCTCTAATCATCTTGCTGGCCTCCTCTGGACTCACTCCAACAGCTCCATGTCTTTCCTGTTCTTGGGACCCCAGTGGATGCAGAACTCCTGGAGTAAATCATGAGAGCAGAGCAGAGAGGCAGAATCCCAAACTTCGCCCTGCTGGCCATGGTGCTCTGGATGCAGCTCAGGACATGTTTGACTTTCTGGGCTGGAAGGACACATGGCCAGGACACATCCAGCCTCTCCTCCACCAGCACCCCCAGGTCCTTCTGGGCAGGGCTGCTCTCCATCTGTTCATCCCCCAGATGGGACTGACACCAGGGGTTGCCATGATCCAGGTGTGGCACCAGTACTTGGTCTTCTTAAACCTCTTGAGATTCCCATGGACCCACACCTCAAGCTTGTTCAGGTCCCTCTGGATGCACACCATCCTTCAGGGGTGTCAATAGCACCAGCTATATATGTATACCCAGTTTCTTGAAGAGGTCAGGACAACTGATATGTTTAAAAATATATTGTCCATCTCTGCACTGCTGCTATACTAATTTCTTTGTGCCAGGATTTTCTGTTACTATGTAACTGCTGAGGGATTAATAGTATAAACCTTTGCAAATTTAAACACAGTAGAAATAGTTCTTACACTTCCTCTTGTAGGAATCCTTCAAAAATCACAAAAGAGTTCAGTCTTCATTAGTGATTTGTTAATAGGGATTTTTGGCTGGGTGCTTGTTTTTCCTCTACATTCAGAAATACTTTGAAAATTATGCTGAATTATAGAATATAATTCTAAAGTATAAAAATTTGAAGTAAATTTGAAAATGCTGTCTATACACACGTCATCAGCAGTATTTAGATTATGAGCTTTATTATTTGGCTGAGAAAGTAATTAAAGAAGTCCAGCACTATCAATTTCATGTTATGTCCAATTGCAGGTGACAAAGATATTTCCTATGAGGATTTTCCATGATCCATTTACATCAGTGAAATATTAGCACTCATATGACTGTAATACAATATTATTTAAAGGAGAAAAATAGTAGTAAAGGCCTTTGGGTTAAGAAGTTGATTATATGACTGTTTATACATATTGATAACTAGAAATCAGACATAATCCAAGTTCAATAGTCTTTTGGTCTGTAGACTTCATGTTACTAAAGAATTGCACATCTCAGCAATTCACCAGGAATTTCTGTCACAATACTATCAGGAGTTGATAAATTCCTTAGAATATATTTAATTTTGAAGAAGAATAATGCATTGTAAGTAGTGTAAGGCTCTCCTGAAGAAAGATAAAATCATATTTACATAAATTGTTTTTTTATTTCTTTGAGTTCCTATTGGAGTTCCTAATGTTCTTCTTATTTTATGTGGCGGTTTTTTGGCTTGGCTATTTTTTTTTTTCACTTGATTAGTTACATTCAGTGTTGTAAAATGCTGTCCCCTCTTGCCAGCAAAGAAGTGTCTCTTCAAAAATGATAAATAGCTTTTAGTTCTCACATTTTAAAATTGCATTAAGCTTCTCTGTCTTTGACCAGAGGCTATATTTAAAGATGAGGAAAATCCTCTATCTTATGTAGTGTGACTGGCATTGAAAAATTCATCTCAACAGTGGACAAGAACTTTAGAGTTTGTACACCATGTTTAGTATTTAATAAAATTATTTGATACATTGCTTTTGAAGTTTTCTCTTGTAGAGAGCAATTAACTGTCCTACCTTAAGTGATAAATAAAAATCATTAAAAATTATCTTTTTACTACTGACCTACTGTAGAAACTTCATCATCTAAATATTCTCTAAATTCTTCACCTCTGATGGGGGAAAAATACATTTCATCAGCAGAGAAATATATCTTATCCACATATTTTTTCTTACACTCAAATAGATTTAATTTACAACAGAAGGAGATTTCCCTGTTTGTGATTTTTTGTACTGTTCAAGTAAAAAAATCCCACAAGATTTTTATTTTGTTTTAAGTGTGTACTAGGGAAACCAATCAAGCATTTCCTAGAGATGTTGATACTCCAGGATGTTTCCAGGTTTTCCTTTGGCATGGCCCCAGCAATAGTAGCCTCCTACCATTGGAGGGAGCCACAAGCACTTGTTCAGAAATTCTCCCTCATAAGTATGTGGTTTGTAAACAACTTTTTCAGCACTACTGTAGTTGAATTATACACTGAAAAATTTAATCACTATCCACTTTTCTTAATAAAGAAAAACTCTAAAAAAAAATGGCCTATTCTTTATGATGCAGTGTGGCTACCCTTATTTTGAAGTATTAAAGAGCATGCTTTAAGCTTAGGGCAAGCTATATTTGCTGCTTATTGTAATATTTTTATGATGAGCAATAAGTTAATTTTATAAAGCTGCCAAATATGTATTTTGTTCTTCTAAAGAAATGAATTAAAAACTATGTGTTAAATACTAATTAAATATTTTTAAATGTTTGAATTAAAACCACATTTTTCTTCAACATCTTGCTTAATTGTACTTAACTTAGAGTAGAAATAGGAAAAATAGTAATATAGAAAAATGTATTATATTTGGATATTTAAAAATATAATTTTACTCATACACCAAGATGGTGTATCAATGAAGATTCTACCTTTCACATGTTTATCCACTGATATGGGAACAAAATATAACAGCATTGTCTATACTGTCAAATAAGATACTAGGTTCTCACTAGGTTCTGCAGCAAATAAGATCAATTGAGGACCCACAATGCCCATATCCAACTTTCAGAAACGTTTTCATGTTTTCTGTCTTAAGACTACAGTTTTAATTACATCTAACCAACACATAGAGGGCCAAGAAAAACAGAAAATAAGTTAACATAAGAAGTCACCAAGGCTGTGCTCTAAATAAAATTAAGGTAGACACTAGTTATAGGCAGAAAGGAAAAAGAAATTAACCAATCCAATTTGTATTCCAGCTTGTAAATATTTATACTCTTAAACTCAATATAACTGTATAAAAATAAAAAATGCTGTGAAAATTCAAATGCTTTCCATTCACACAAGGGAACATTAAGCCTGGCCTGTGCTTACATATAGAGAAATAAGGAAGACTAAAGGCTCTGTAATGTTTCGGAGCACAACAGTGTGGGAAATTGGTATCAAGTATTACCCTCCCTTACTGCTGCCTGAGGAATCTTTGAATGATACCCCTGCAACGACAGCCATTCTATCGCTACGTTACAATTGCAAAGCACAATCTACCTTAATTTTTTACTTACTTTCACATCACCAAGCTAAGATTGCAACAACATTAAAAAGTCTCAAATTACTCGAATTGTCTCAGCCGAATTTCCTCTGTTCTTAAAGGAGTCCTTTTTCTCCTTGCTAAGTAGATCAACTGAAGTTCTGGGTTGCAACAGAAAATCAGAGCAACACAGACCTTATGCTTATTTCATTAGTCTTGACCTTTAATCTATTTTCAAAGGGGGTTTCTATTTAGTAAAAGGAGTAACAGCTGACGATTCTGGTTGCAAATATTGGTGTTCCCAGAATTCTCCAAGTAGTCTATAGTAGAAAGTTTCACTGCAATCAGGTGACAACCATTCTTTTGTAGCATTCCAGGTAAAATGGCATAAACCAGATGTGTTGTTTTCTTCTTTCTGTTCAGCATATTCCAAGAAGCTAAACTGTTTTCTCACTGTGCCTAACTTGCCAGCAAAGTATCGTGTGTCTTCTCACAACCACCATCTGTGAGAACAGACTGTCACTGTCCTTGATGTGCTTTGAGACAGGCAATATGCAAACTACCAATATATGCAAGACTGTTAATTATACTGTCTCTGCTTTTCATTAGGTCTCACTCTGTCAAACTGTCCTGATTTAAAGAAGTAGCCTCAATAGGAAGATTTAGCAAAGGAAGTTTAGGACTGTAAAATTTTCATGTGTTGTCATCTTAGCATTCAACCCAACTCATTTAAGAAAACTCTTGGTATCATAATTCCAACTGGAAGGAACCGTGAGAGGTGTCTACTCCAACCTCCTGTTCACAGCAAGGACATCTCTGAGGTCAGACCGGGTTGCTCAGGGCTTTATCTTGTCTCTGCATTGTAAACCCCAGAGGACAGGACAGGACAAGCCCTCTGGGCAGCCTGCTGCACTGCTTGACTGTACCCAAGGTAGGAAAGCCATGAGATCATAAGTGCAAAAGCAATTTAACTGTCTTTCAATATGTCAGAATTATATATTCAGGCAACTCAACTTTTCTGATCTGTTGTTTTTTTCATATGGCATTTAAAAAACTCCTACAAGACGCTCCATAAGAATTTTTCAAATCTTTGAGGATAAAGACCAAGATTTTTTTTTGAGGTTTCTGGAGCAGAAACTTTTCCTGTTCAGAAACTTTCTAAGTGAAGCTTAGTGCAGTACTATAAACCAATTTTTTGAAGACTAAAAACTTGCCAACCACGGATGTAAAGAAAAAGCACAAAACATTGCCCCCAAGTGGTTGATAGCCACACTCAATGACTAATCTGACTGACTCAGATAGCATCATAGAGCATCCTGAGCTGGAGAGGATACACAAGAAACTGGCCTCCTGGCTCTGCACAGGACCATTCCAACACTCACAGCAAATTCCTTGGAGCATCGTCCAAGTGCTTCTTGAACTCTGGCAGTCTTGGTGCTGTGACTTCTTCCCTGGGGATCTTGATCACTTGAGCCACACCCACAATGATTCTCAGGTTTTTTTGACTCTAAGTAATCTTTGAATCAAGATAAGTTAACAACCAACCAATATTAAGAACGGATATTCAAATTTATTTGAGTGATCTACTGTAGAACAGGATTATCATTTGGTACCACAGTTTTCTACAGCAAAGGTCTATTATTCCATACCAGAACAACAGTGCAGCACAGCAATAATAAATTATAATGGTTATTTATCCAATGTGCAGGATAAAACATGTTTTCTTTGGTGAGAAAACTAGTAAAGTTGTGTTGGAGGAAAATCAGGACGACGTATTCATCTCATTTTTGAAAAGTTTACAGTCAGTTTTATAATCTCTCTCTGGAAAGGATTACATTAACAATCTAATGCCTCAGCTAATTCAGACTGTGAATTTTTTGTTTCACTTCACAAAAAGTATCACCATGTTTTCAAGATATGTAACAAGAAAGACTTCAGAAAAAGACATAACTAAGAAAGGCTTAAAAAGCTGCAGACCGATTACATGGAAAAAACCCAAAAAACCTACCTAAACTTGATAAAGAGGGCTCTGTATATACATTTGACCTTGCATAAATTTCCCAGTAAACAAGTGAGGTAAGCACTGATTTACAAAGTGTTGTATGTCCTTTTGCTATATAACTACACTTCAAACAGCCTGATACATGGTTGAGAAGTCTTTTGAATATCTTGGAAAGGATGCACCTTATAAACATGAACTATTCTGTAAAAGTTCAAGGATGACCATCATTGCAGGTGTAGAATGATGACTAAAAGCTATTTTGAAGGTATACTGAGTGCTTTGCAATCAGTTCTTCATGCATGATTGTATTGTCTTGGGTTACAATGGAAGGTGTAACCAAAAGTATGTACTCTATTACCATCTACATAAGCTGTTTAAATAGGTGTTCTTTATCTTCTCCATGACTCAGCCCTGATAACTCCCTCCAGGGAAGCAGCAGCCACCCTGAGGGGGCCATCTCTGCCAACAGGCCATCAAGGTCTTACATAATAACTCATAGAATTACATCATCTCATTGTGAGATGCCCCGTCCTGGGGGGAGAAACCGAACATTCCTACCTGTATATAACCTGAGGTTTGGAACATCAGAGCTGCACTACCCACTGGATTCCCAGATGACAGGAGCTTGGCAACCACTACCAGACCTCCAGAGAAGGACTAGGCCCTTCTACAGGATCACCACTTTGACAAAACCACATCCATCATTCCAACGGGACTATAGCCACCATTTAACTGGACTATTAGCACCACCCTGACCAACAGGGTGTCAGGTCATATTCTGACTCTGTCAGTTTAAGGCGGTTTTGCACTATTTTGTACTATTGCCTTTATTATAATTTTCCTATTAAATTGTAATTTTGGTTTGGAATCTCTCACAAGATATTTCTGTGGAGTTAATTCCTCCCACTGGTTTTCCTTCAAACGAGAACAAGCATACTCATACATTCTCAGAAAAAGGTTTGTTTCCATATTTCCTCATTTTTTCCTAGAAAAGCCCCAAACAAATCTATAATAAGAATGTAAAAAAAATAAAGTATTACTCCAAAAATGGACCAACGTGTTACTGATAAACATGGGTTTCATTCAATAGCTCATAAAGATTGTAAGGCATTGTCATTTTAAGCTCTGTTTTTTCTTTTTCTCTGATATAATGCTTCTGAGATTTTGGAGATGGAGGAAAGAATATTCAATAACTTCTTATTAGAGCTAGAAAAATACATGGCTTTTAAAATTTTGTTTCATTATTTGCTGTGTATTGCAATAATGCAAAGACTATTTAGACAGACAAGATAGCTTTCAATAAATCACCAATGAAGCAATTTTCACAAAAGCCAAACATGACTAACATTTTGAGGTGGCAAATGAGGCCTTCTGAAAGAGCCATCAGGTTGTCACCCATGAGGTAAAACGTGTAGTACTGAACCAATGGTCTTAGGAGGATGTCCATGTTACAATCCAGTTTTAAGCCCAGAAGAGCAAAGAAAACTAAGTCTCTGTG
>VYZQ01045631.1:29300-46800 GCA_013400655.1 Mystacornis crossleyi | reverse complement strand
GTTGCATTTCCCATTCCAAGGGGGGCTCCTGCCTTCCTCTGGTAGACATCTGTCTTTCAAACCAGGGACAACAGGTGCAAAGGAAAGATACCTGTGCTCAGACGATTTCTATGTGCAGCAAACCCCATGAAAGACCATAGAACAAAAGATCCAATGCTTGAGAAAACCAGCAGTGGTAGAGATTGTCTACACAGATGACCCAGGGTTGAGGAGCCCAGGCAGAGTAACAGGTGACCGAGTGGTGTGGCAAAAACTTGTATGACTTGGGCCACAAGAATATGCTTCTGCTTTAGCCATGATTAAGAAAAATGACCAGGTTGAGACTGTGCTGGATATGGCAAAGAAGCTCAGAGCATATACAGATACCATGCATGGCCCAACATATGCAAGAATAGCAGCTGTGGAAACGCATCTGCAGAAAGTGGAAGATAAGATGGAGGAGAATCACCAGGAACTCAAGAAGGAGATTAAAGAGGGCCTTCTCCAAATCTTGGTGGTACAGATCAGAGATCCTGTTACCAGACGCAGACATCCCCCAGATAGAGAGAGAAAGTACACCCCACGAGGTGAGCTGTGGTTCTTCCTGGGTGATTATGGAGAAAACATGAGGTGGTGGGATAGACAACCCACTTCAGCTCTGGCAGCAGGAGTGTGTGAACTGAAGGAGGGCAAGACTCAAAAAGGAAGTTCCACCAGGAAGGAAGCAGCTCCAGTTGCCCATAGCTGAACTACCAGATATGATGGAAGAGAAGATGACATGTCCGATCCCCTTGAGGGAACCTCTAAAATATATACTGAGGGAAGGAAGGATAACCAGGACTAGAGGGGCCCTGCCTCTAGTCTCCAGCTCAAGAGAGAGAACGGCCACACCTACAGAAGGACTTTGAATTTTACCTGGTTCTCTCCACAGCGAGAGGTTTTATTATTCAACATTGTTCTTTTCCCATGTGCTTGTTAAAAAAATAGGGGTTTTTCCCTCTTTCACTTTCCTCCGAGGAATATTTCTTTCCTGAACCTGGTGGGGGAGGGCTGGCTGTAACCTGCCTTCTAAGAGAGGACGTTCAAATTCGGACGTTCCTCTGAATTTTGTCTCAAACCGGGACAGGTTCCTATGTCAGTCTTGTACTGACAGAATTTTGGTCTACAATCAAAGAAGTTTCACAACAGAACTGCAGTAAGCTTAACTACACATTTGGAAATGAGATAATTGTACTTCTTAAAAAGGAATAGCAAACACCACCAAGTACAGTGATCTCGAGGGTTCCTCAGGTAGTTTTCCCCTTAGTGAACCCTATTGCCAAATGACTTCGTTACTGAGATTCTCCAGGCTCTGATCTCCAATTCACTGTCACTATAGCGTGTCTGCCTCTGTCTCTGCAGAACACCTCCAACACTGTTCCAAGCATGTTCTGTCTTTTTATTGTCTGTGCATGCTCTCACACCAAGCCCAGAATTCCCTCATCAATTTGAGTAGGAAAAAGAAAGTAAATAAGTGCATGTCTGTGTGCATGTTTAATGACCCAGGACAAGAGAAATGGCACAGAGAAAATGAGAAGTGCAGCTGCTGCCCATATCTAGTCCTTTAGCCAACCAATGGGAAAATCTATATTAAGTCATGAAATCACTGTCTTAAGTGATGCTGATGGAGCAACAGTACTTATCAGCAGTTGCTTGGAATTCTTTATACAAATTCTATTGACTCAATTTTCAAAGTCTTTTAGACCTCAATAATGTCAGGATTTCTCTGTTTGAGTGTTGCAAACTAGAATCCACAAACAGTCATTAAGACCCTAAATTCTGATGTATATGGTCATTATCTGATATTATAATAATTCTTACAAAGAGGGATTTCTAAGTGTGAGAAAGTATTTCCCGCACATCACTCACTATCTCTTATGAAGTGTTTTTTAAAAAAGGTTACATATATTACAGGTATTCATGCTGTGGGTATTCACTGGAAAAGTTTCAAATACCTAAGCGTAGAAATCATGAAGTTAAAATATATCCATAGGTGGTTAAGCACACAGACCAACATTTAAATCTTTAAACAAAGGTCTGTTAAAACAAAAAACAACATAACAAGTCTGAACTGCTGCACACTGATGATCACAATGTTACACAAGGAAAAAACAGCCGTAAAAGAAGGTCCACTCTGGATGTCCATATAATTCCTCTGTATAAAACCACTAGAAAACGCTTTGGGTTTTTTTCTTTAAAATGAAACAAATGAAAACACAGACTAATTTCTCAGCCTGGAACTCATGTTCTGAACTTTCAAAGGTGTTGACATTCTAGACTGTATGTTTTGACCCCATACTAATAGCAATCACAAAACACTCCCACGTTATGAGATGGGCCAGTATTATAACTTACATTTATGTACCTTAACTGAATCCTAAAAGACACAATATTCTTCCCCACTGAATAATTTAGCTCATTGTCTTGACTGGCCATGAATTTCTCAGATAGGCAATTCATGTTGCTGATCACAAGTGACATTAATACACCAGCTGTCATGTAATGTATTTAAACTTGCCTTTTACTGTACAATGCAAATGTGTTTTCTCTGAGCGTTCTGAGTGCAACTTAACAGCCAGGCAGGAAATGGGATAATTGGTTAAAGAGATTCACAGTGCACTATTAGTATTTTTATTACTGTGTAATTTTATTGTGTGTTTGACTTACGAGGAAGAGGAAGAATGAAAAGGCATTCTGTATCTTTCCAGTTCCACTAAACCGCTTTGTAACCAGAAATTAAAGTGCTGACTAAGATGCTATAATGGACCTTAGGAATAATCATGAATATTTTTCCTGATTTTGCATTTGTATCAGTCTCAGCAACAAGAGAAATAGTGCAAGAATGTGTTTTTACCAGCACTTAGAGCTGTATTAGGAGTTGACGGTATTATAAATGTTGTCATTAAAGCCTTTTTTGAATAAGGAAAATCTTACAGAACTAAGAAAGAATACTAACTGAAGAAACTTAACTTTGAATATAGAAAGTTTCTGTGGCAAGTTGCCTAGTTGAAACTGTAAGTGCATTCTCCTTCACAATTTTTATAGCATCTTTCTGCAGTTTCCTTTACTGTGGCATTCTGTGTGGCATATTGTATGTTCTAAGAGATAACTGTTAGTCAGATGCAGGTTTTTTACCCAGACATAATGCCTACAGAAAACAATGGGGTCTGCCAGAGCAAATCTAAAATGGAGGATAAGACATGCTGAGAGAAACATCAGAGGAGTGCAAACAGTGGTGGAGAGCTGAACGTTGAGAAGATGCAAAACATTAATTTCTTTTCCTCATATATGTTTGTATTCTGATGTTTTTCAACTGCTTTGGAAACAACCACAGATTTAGAACTTCTATGCAACACCAGCTATTTACATCTCCTTCCAAGCCCTTTGACAGGGTTAAGAGACTGCACTTTTGTGGCAATCTAAATAGAGGAAAATTGAAATTAAGTATGATACTGAAACTCACAAATCAGATAAAAAATAGACATAAAAGATCTTATGTCACTAGAAAAATATTAAAATTTTTTTTTGGTAGATGGAACTTTCTATGTGAGTCAACAACAGTCTGAGTCAGTCTGTGAAAGGCAACGTTGTCTCGGGACAGTTAGTCAGATCCAGACTGGACAAATACAGTCTAATAAATCTCAGAGAGGTGACTTGAATTCAAAATGTGCTCTTGGTGGCAGGCAGAAAGATGAAAAACAGTCCTGGTCAAATAACCAGCTCGCGATAGCAGACGGCAAGCCACACATGACTTTAGAGGGCTAACAAGAACGAGCCAGTACTGCTCATTTCCAGATCTTGAGAGGGATGCAACAGTCAACTGGAAGACCTTTGAGAGCTATCAAAAATCCCACAAGTGGCTTCTACTGATACTTCATTTGTGTTGCCTTTTCTATTGAACAAAAAAAAGTGTTTTCAGTATTGCACATTTGGACAATGTTGATCTCTAGCAGGCTTCTCTTTCAGACTCTACAAGGAGGGCAGTTAAATTATTTTTTCTCAGCCTGGGAATAACTTTCTGGAAAATCACTGATGACTTAGAAATGATCAGGGAAGTGGAAATTTAAGTCTCTGCCTGTGTTACTTACCGCTGTGACTTACCTCATAGACCAAGCCTGAGTCTTATTTCACACCGAGAAATAGCTTTCTTTTTCTCTCCTTAATTTGTTCAGCAAAGCTAATGGTTTACTGTGAAGTCATTTTCAAATTCTAGTTTACTAATGTCAATCTTTCTACCTAAAATGACTTCTATGCTGTTAATTGGGTATATTATTATTCCTTTCTTCCTGCCAAAAACTGTTACACAGTTTTGCTTTGGTTTTTAGCAGCAATTAAGATTTCAGATGACTACTAGTGTTTAAAAATCTGAAACTAGCTTATGTGTTATGTCTGTAAAGTACTTGATAACAAAATGCTTTATATACATTATTATTATCTCAGTAATAACTACTTGGCATATGCAGAGCTGAATTATTGGTGACTTCTGTTGCGGTGTGGTAGATGAGAGGTGCCACGACCTTCCTGAAAGTCTCTCCACGGGGTCTGGAGCCGCTCCGGCAGAGCTGCTGCGCTCAGGCCGGTGAGATCGGCTGCACCAACAGCTCCCGTCCTGCCCCGCTGGCTGAGCCTCCATGGCTGGATGGCTCCCCGGAGGGAGGAGCTCAAAGGGGTCAGGCTCTCATAGGAGCGAAAGCAGCAGCATCCATCTCAGCCAGAGGAGCAGCCAGGCACACACACACACTCGCCACCGGTGACAAAAGAGCCAGGAAGGATCTTTGGCATGGTTGTTCCAAGAGAGGCTTTGCTTCAATCACCTCATCCTGAAGGGGACCAGAAGCCAAAGACAAGATGGGGAAGGGGTTTGGCCTTTATAAAGGGGGTCTGCAGGGTGGGACAGAGACGGGACCAGGGCAAGGGAACCAACAGGAATACTGCAGGGGAGGGACTAAGGTACAAGGGCTAACGGGAAGCAGGGAAGGGAGAACATTCAGACATATAAGGGATAAAGGGGCAGGGAGAACAACAGATCAATTAAAGGAACACTGTGTCTTAGGAGAAGCCTGTCTCTCAAGCCTGGGGGAGAACTCCTCGCCACAGCCCCCAGTGGGCTGGGTGACCCCAACAGACTTCAGAGTTCCAGTCTTTTCTTCTCTTGTGTATAAAAATGGTTCTAAAAGGCTACCCACAATTGGTAATTGTGGTCATTTGCATTTCATATCAAAATGCTTTCACTTAATTGTGCTGTACTAAACACTTTTTCCCAAAGTGGGAAGTTGAGGATTCTGACATGGACATCTGTGTCAATCACCATCTGTGATTTTGGTTACAAGCCTGTATCACCTTCCTAGCTGCACTTATTTTAAAACAGAGCTTGCCTGTAAAACATCATGATTTAGAGCTGATCATATAAATATCCAACCTTCTGTTGTGTGCCTTCTTGAAGAGTACTGTTTGTACGTTCGTATTTTCAAGCTATGATGAAGTGTGCCCCTTTCTCTTGCTACATTTTCAGGCATCTGCAAAACCCATATTTAAATGGCTGAGTGAAAAGATTGTAAAACATATTTTGAAATGTAAAAGTTTATAATAAAGTGCATTTCCCTGCCTTGTGAACTTTGAATTGAAGGCTCTCTCTCAGTATATTACATTCACTGCTTGTTTTTATTATCCCAAACCTGTAGTGACTGTGCTTTCCCTTTTGCTCTGTTTGCTCTTATTTGTTTTTGTCATTCCTCTCAAGGGTATCATGCCCTAGGTAGTAATAAAATAAAAGGTTCATTCCTCTTGCAGCATTCTGCACACCAACTGAATTGTTCTAAGCTCCAGAGGCTGAGAAAGGCAAACCAATGTGAATGATGAGAGGTGAAAAGGTCATTGTTTCATTCTTGTATAAAATAATTTTTGTTGCCCACACTTTTTCACTTTTTTTTTTTCCTTCCTTTCCTGAAGGCTTTTGTTTTAAGTCTCTTTTTAACTCTCTTTAAATGATTTATGATCTCTTTCACACTTTGTTACCTTTCTCTGCATTGTAAATGCCAGTGTGCCACATCTGAGAGATGGGAAGTTAACATGCCGTGGGGTTTTATTGACGAGTCTGTGTCAGTGCAAAACGAAAATGTTTTTAGCTGGTAAAGCACTGCATTTGTTATCCAAAACCTCCTGACAGTAGTAATGATAACACATGAAAGAGGTGAAATACTGTCAAGACCTTTTCAGTGTGCTGGAGCAGAAGACGAGTGAGACAGGGAGAAAATTCCAAGATTTCAGAAAGTTGTTTCTCTAAGAAATAAATCACACATCACATACTCAGCCTATATGAGTACATCTGTGACAACCTGGCATTCATACACAGTCATGTTTGCATAAAGATGCATATCACTAAGACAGTATTCTTTTATTCTCCCAGCTGAGAGACAGCATTCCCAGATGTCCGTTGAAACCAGTCGGGATCTCAGCCCTGCATCTACATCTCTATCAGTTACTAGCCTACAGCTGACCTTGAAAAATTCACGTGAGCTCTCCTTTCCCAGTCTCTTGATATGCAAAATGGAATTATTGATCTGCCTCTCTTTGGCAAAATGCATTTGAGAAGCACTAATAAGGCATGAAATAGGTAGAAAAGCTGTGAAACATCATACACTCATATTTATAGCCCCGAAAGATGCATTATGGAAATGAGAGCTGGCAAAATTTTCTAGATCATCTTTCATAGGTATGTTTCCTGACTGAGGAAACTTAATAATTCTGTATACTTGAAAGTCAGTGAAAGAGATTCTCCCAAATTCACAAAAGGTCTTAAAAAGTTCATTATAAAATCGTCATATAAATGAAGAAATGGACTATATGAGTTACGAGAAAAAAAGTTTCAATCCCTTATTCAAACTAGGCATGGAGTCACTGTACAGAGAATCTTAGGACAAATATCAAATACTGTCACGACTGAATTTCTCTGTGATAGCTACACAGTTAGCAGGGCACACAGTCAACCTTGTACAGACTCTGGAGTTTCTCTAAACAGAAAGAAGCACTAAATACATCTTTTCAGTTTGCATTTTCATACAGTTAATGTATCCCATTTCCACTGCTCTACTAGCTGATGGAATCAGCAGAACTTAGGTTTTCTTTCCAAGAATATGTACTTTCTCTTAGGTCCTTTATGGCATTTCAGTTTATCTAATTTCTGCTGCAGCCCATGAACTTCCGTGGCAATAACAATTAATATATCGTTTCCATCAAACAGCTGATTAAATTCTAAACCTCCAGCTGTTAATTCTATAATTCTAAAATGATAATTCTTCAGTTATAACACTATATGTTATATATATATGCACACATACCCACCTTTATGATTTTTGTGGTTTGTTTTTTTTTTTTTCTTTAGGAAAAATGTAACAGGGTAAAAAATTGCCTTCAATTATTTTGCAATGGAAAAATGGAGGTTTGGGTGAGCTTTTGTCTAGAAAGGAAGGTAGCTCTTTTTTAGATCAGTTAACTGGTGTGATGGGTGAAAAAATTGACTAAAAATTGACCACATCCTGTTGTAAAAGAGCAGAAGTATGCCTAGAGACCTTGCATTAATTAAGAGCAAGAAGGAAGACAAAATTGAATCCAGCATCGTCTGAATGATTGATCTGATTCCATGGGTGCAGACAGAGGAAGTTTGAGTAAATTGTAAGGTCGATGCCAATACATTCCTTGGTCTTAAAACAAGTTCATTCAAGTTAGTCACCTCGGTTTGCAGATGGGACATTTGGTTATTTCCTAATAAAACATCTGATGAATTAAGGGTAAGTAGTTGGAAGACCTAAATACTGAAGAAAATACAGAAATTAAATTTTCTAGTAGGTCAGAGTGGTGATAAAATGGCTGTGAGGATCTTAGAATACACAGTATAATACAAATATAAGAATGTAGAGAAAAACACTCTAAACTGCAATTTTTGAGACACTCATCTTCTTTAACTCTTTTATTCATACCTTTTATATGTCATTAAAAAAAAAAGAAAAAAGAAATAGGAAGGAAAAAAAGATAAGTAGCTTGCTATAAAGAAAAATATCCCTTTTATAGATAGGTAGCTGTCATCAATTGACCCAGTCTGAGTATCTTTCTACCAGACTATAGAAGCCAGAAGCTCAGTGGACTTGCAGGGCTTTTA
The DNA here is from genome assembly GCA_013400655.1 of Mystacornis crossleyi. NCBI lineage: Eukaryota > Metazoa > Chordata > Aves > Passeriformes > Timaliidae > Mystacornis > Mystacornis crossleyi. The sequence continues at coordinate 38,627 of VYZQ01045631.1, read as the reverse complement.
CAACCAGAAGAGCAAGAATTGAGGCAAGGTGTAAAGTATCCTTTGACACTGAAACACCTTTTGTGGTGTTTCCTCCCTTTCATGGAGCTTTGTGCTTGCTCCCAGCTTGGCTCTCAGACTCCTTGTACGGTACATAGACTCTTGCAAGTCTCTGGAGTAGAGACCAAACATTCCATAAGGCAAGCAAGGCATTCTCTATTCTAAATGTTCAGTTTCCAGATGTAGGCAGCCTCCTACCAGTGAGTACTGAAGTAACTCTTAAATATGCAGCAAGAGCAACTGGCTGTAGATATTCATGAATTTATACTACAGAGCAGTAAAAAAAGAAGAAGAGGCAGAGGTGAGTGGATAATCAAAGAGTACAACTGTTCAGAGGAATACTCAAAGGAAGTAGGATCTTAGGGCTGGATCACACAATCAGATGAGTAACTTAGATATTTGCCCAGCGAAATGCACACCAACAATGATAAAGGATGTCCGAAGAAAAGTAAGAGATAGGAAAAATATCTTGAAGTGTGTTAAAGATACAGAATATCCTTTTGCACAGTAGGGGACAGACAAAGCCTCTCAGTGTAATCAAGGGAGAACAGGTACCAGATTTTTTTTGAGAAATAAGCATTCTAGCTGACGATCTAATAAGAAAGAGATCTTGGGAAGCCATGAGGCTTCATCAGCTCAGTAGCTCTCCAAGAAAATTTAAAAATAGCAAGCCCTGAGGTAGGCATGAATGCAGAAGCTACAGCAAATTTAGCTTATTAAATGTGAGAGGTATAATATTTGCTATGACATTTGAGGAATAAATAAAGATATCTGTGGGAGCAGGGGCAATGAAGGGGCAGACCAGGTTTAGATCAACACAACTGCTCAGCTGCTTGTGTTAAAACAAATGCTGAGTAATTTTGCAGAACAGAAGTTAAGATTTTGCTAAAATTTGATACGCTTTAAATAGCCTTTTGACAGTATATTAAAAAAGGCAACTTTAAAAAATGTATATTATTCTTTAGAAATTGATCACGCTGGTAGTTTACCTTTTCAGTAAGCTGAGGGGTTCAATGCAAATAGATAAAAGATTGACTGTCATGAGATATGTTCATTTTACTACTAGAAGAAGTCATATTTTTAGCTTTCAGCTGTGAAATAGAAATCATACTCTATAAGGGAATTGTGAGGAACTATGTATTCACTGATGACAATGAATCCATAGTCCTGAGGAGACTGATTTATCAAGATTAATTTATGATAGAGACTGAAAAACAGAAAATATGAAAGTGAAGACTACCAGGAAAAATTAAAAAAAAAAAAAAAAGTAGACAGCTGTCAAGAGCAGAAGAACAATAAAAACCAATATAAAAGTTAAGAAACCAAGGACTAAAACAGATAGGGAAAATAACACTTTTGAGAGAGAGTATGTTTTTCTGAAGGTATCTGAGAAAGGGTTTAGTTACTGTAAAATTTGTAAAAATCAACAATAATTGAAGGAAAAATTGTTTTTGTTTGGTTTTTTTTTGTTGTTGTTTGTTTTGTTTTTTAAAGTACAAATTCATGATTAGAATTCATGATTGTGTTATGCAGAGCTACTGTTTTACAGGTTGGAATCCAAAAAAGCTAGAAAACAGACAAAGACACTGACTCTACAAATGCATTCCCTGAGGGTTTTACTGCAAGGAAAAAAAAAAAAAAAAAAACACAAAAAGAGAGAACTGATAATGAAATGGTTTGGACAAGAAATAGTAACTTTACAGATGATCTAAGTCAATTGACTGTGGTTAGGTTTGTGTCAATTATAAAACTAACAAATGTTGGACTTGATGAAACCGAGTTAAAGCAATGAAACAGATGATCAAAGACAAGATGGGCAGATTAATGAGACAATAATATAAAAGAGAAAGAACTTTTAAATTATCAGTAAAAGATAGGAGGAAAAGCCTGTTAGGAGCATTCAATTCAAAGAGATAAATTATACGCATAAAAGATATAAGACATGAGAAAATACATAGCAAAAAAACCTCAGTGCTGCACTAGCACAAATAAATTTCTTTTTGTGGTTTTTATTTTAATGCAAGGAATTTACAATACTTCTGCAAGTAGAAACCCCACTTAGGTTGAAGGATGCCATCACATTTTAACCTGAGCATTAGAAATGTGCTTGAACATATTTGTAGCTGAGAATGACTGCAAACAAGCCATAGGACCCCTTTCTCACCTGAATTCGGTCTTTTTTGGTGTGTGCCAGTGGAGATCTAGCTAAGACATAGGCCTAGAGGGCTGTTTAGAACATCAAGTATTTACTTGGCAGTAAAGTGGAAAGTTCTCTAAAGTTCTGTTAATTGCATTCATTAGATGTCTGTCTGACAACTACATTTCTAGCTTATATTTAAGGGCTGGTGTTTGAATTGATTTCTATGTGCTAAACCTAACCTAGAAGATCAGGGCAGTCACTTGCAACATACTTAGATTGCTCACAGGTATGTACTTAATGCAGTATCTAATAGGATCTGAGATATCCCATTGTGATGGTCCCTGGGACCTGTGGGAGATCTGTGACATTTAGATGGCAGATAGGAGCATCTGAAATGTCACTAGCAAGCAACATGTGGGCAATTGAATCAAGCCTTCAAGATATATTACATTTATCATATGCAAAATAAACGAACAATAGAATGGAGAGCAGTCTGAGCTTAAGCAACCTTCAGCTGGCTTTGAAAAGAGTGCATAAAAAATTTTAAAGTAGGCTTATAGTTCAAAGAATTTCATGTAATGCTAAATAATAAATATATAATTTCTTTTATTATTCTTAAAAAATAAAACAGCAAAATGTCCTTCATGGAACACGGGCCCTTAAGTTGACAATATTTCTTACACTTCAGTGAAAACAATGCACTTTTTGACATTTGTAAAAAATGTCAATTACCTGTGGTCAGAACAAAAAAACAAATAGAAAGACATGACATATTTTAAATATGTTCAAAACATGCTTAAAATTGGTTCTGCAAATACAGTTACTGAAGTGAATATCTGTCAAAGAAATAGACCTGGTCCAAATATCCATCACCTGTGAACTGAACCAAAGCATAAGCCCTGTGCTAGACCCGTGCTGAACAAGCTCAGTAGCTATTAATTCCTTTTCAGAAACTTAAGCTTCACTTGTCTTTCACATTCAGTTCTTTGCCTACTGAAGTTAAAGGCAAATTTTATAGCTGGCAAGAAAGCTCAGCTACTATGTAAATTGTCATCATGTACTTGTATTCCTGTTATTCTCAGCAAAGAAAAAAAAACAAACCAAAAGAAATCAAATATGACCCTGACAAAATTAGTGATGCTTTGTTTCCCCTGGTAATTTCTTTCAGGAGATTTTGGGGAAGGTGGGGGATATAAATTGATGGTAAAGAAACAAAACTTTTAAAATTCTAGCGTAGTCTTACACGATAATAGGTAAACCAAAATATTGAGGAGAAATCAGAGGTTGGAATGGAATATATGTTTAAAATTTTTGCAAGTATTAAACACTGCAAAATGCTTAATTGCGAGAAAATAACTCTGCTACTCAACATGTATAAATTCAGTAAGTACAATTAGCTCCCTAGCCTTAAAATACTTCTTTAAATCTGAATCATAATTGTACATGTTAATCAATCCTCTAATGAATGGTATTAGAATAAGCATGAGAATTTTTGCAAACAGAAACGAATGAAAAGGTGAAATAACTTTGTAAAAAGACATAGATAAACATAAAAAATATGCCTTCTGGCAACATTTGGACACTTAGATGGTTCCAAAAGCAACAAAGATGAAAATCACATAAAAAATGTTCAAGAACATTTTGTGGTGTTTTGTTTTGTTTTGTTTTGGGGTGGATTTTTTTGCATATTAACCCATTCAAGTAAATTTTTTGTCTATGTCATTGCAGAGCGGAGACACTACACTAACTTTGGGAATAATCCAAAAATGCTGATACAGTTTCTGCATCTCCTGTTAATTAAAGTAAAAAAGAAAAAAAAAATTTAAATTGAAGGCTGAAATATTAATAGGCAATGCTAAGTTCCAGTCATATTCAGAGTGAAGAAATAGGAAATAAAATGTCACTACCCACTGTTTCATAATTTTTCATATTCATTTTTTTATTGCTGTTATTAGCAAGAGTTCTTTTTGAATTTTGTGTTCATGGAAAGCACTCAATCACAGCGGCCTCAGCCTCCCTTCAGTTTATGAACCATCCCTGTTTTCCATGTAACAGCTTTTTCAGTTCAAAAGTGCAGGCACTGAAGACTGAAACTTTGGAGATGAATAGTGGAAAAAAAATCTTATTTCCCACACAAGAAGAAAATTGACTAACAAGGCTAAATGGAACTTGTGCAGAAAACCCATAAAAGTATGTATCCTTGTAATCAGCTCCCCCCTCTTTCATCACGTCATGTAAGATCATGGTCACGAACATTTTTGGTAGTAAGCTCCAAATCTTAAGCATTAGGAATACACTGTTTTCGTTACGAAGTCCTTGTTTTTCAGTTGTGTTGTATATTGCTTCAAATCAGTTTTAGACAGATAACAAAGGGGTTATCTGCTTCCAGTCAAGAGAAAAGGCAGAATAACTCATCAAGAGTGTGGTGTCCCTCAGAGAAAGGGATTAAGCTGTATAAGAGCGTGTACCAGTAAAACAAATCAAATTTGCTCATGACTGTGTGCTATAGCACCCTAAACCTGTGTTACTTCTCATGCCCCAGGCCAGTGGGGTTTCCAGAGGAAATGCACACCTGGTAGGGTGTTGGTCTCTGTTGTGGTTTAACCCCAGTTGACAGCTAGGTACCACGTGTGTGCCTTATGCAGACAGAGAGCAAAACATGCCAGTGGTATTTGGGCATCAGCTTCCCCACATATCAGCTTGTAGCTCTCTTTTTTGTTAGCTGGGCATCCCAGATTTCCATTTCCCTTTCAGTACATTTCTTATGAATTTTCTTTTCAGCACCCCTAAATTATTTGGCAGTCTCTTAATCCAGATGTGGTTTTGTCTGTCTAAGCTGTCTCTGAGATCAGTTTTGCGTATGTGGGCCAGCTACTACAACATTCACACGATTTACAACCATCAATGAAATTCACCCTTACTTTGCCCCCGAGAGAGGGGGAGCGAAGCACAGGAGGCCAGATCAGCCCTGCCATGCCCATGTTGGATTCCAGAGAGCATCAGAAACTATGCTGTGTTCTGCACAGCCAGGCAACAGCCTCAGAAAGGCTATAGGTAGTCCCATCACATCTCAGCAAAGAATGGCAGAGACCTGGATAGTGAATAGATTTCTTGTATTTTTCATTACCAATTTCAAAGATGTCTCCAAGGAGGAAAAAGTCCCTTTCCATTAATAAATAAATTCTATGTGCCCATTTTCATTGTTACCTTCGTTTTTTTTCTGGGCACTGTCAGGTTTTGTTCTTGCTTGATTTTGCTAGGCACTAGGCAGAGAAAGTGAGAAAGGGTGTTTAGTATATAAGCACTCGGACACCAGGGTGTTGAAGTCTGCTCTGCTCATATATGCAGCTGTTACTAGGAAATGTGGTACTTGCTTGCTCACTTAAAATAATTTATGCTTATCTAATGCTTTATCTCTAGGGTCCACTTTTCCTCCCAAAGAATTTCTGAAAACCTTACTCCTTGTTTGTCAGTGTGTTTACTGTGAATTTACTGGGAAGCAATGATAGCAAATAGTACAGGAAATTCATTTCCGTACGAGGAATAAAATAGAGAATATAATGATCTTCCTTATACAGTGTCTTTTTCAGGTATATACTTATAAATGGTGACTACACACATAAATACTTGTGTGTGCATACAAATATATATGTGTGCACATGTGTGTATTTTGTTAGTAACAGCATGAACATGAGTTTTGGTCATGCCAGAGGAAGGTCACAGAATGTGGCACAGATAAATTGTAGATGTGTGTCACAACATTTCCAGGAAATTATGGCATGATGTTTAAAGGTACTTCATTAAAGCATAAAATATTAAAATTCACGTGTGTACAGTATATGTACAGATGTCTATACATAGGCATGCATATATTCAAAGAATGTGTCCTTTCATTTGGTGTTGAAATTAATTATTACTGAAACTAAATAAGTTATATGATGTTAACTAATCATAATGAAAACAGATTCCTTACATTCTTTGTGATGTTATCATTCTAGTCACTCCTCCAAGCAGAAGACAATGAAAATTTATAAGAAATAAAGCATCTAAACCTGTCTATATGTGGCTCTGCTCCCTACACTATTTCGTGGTACGTGCAAACACTACTGTTGGGTGGTTTTTACACCTACTTGGCTGCAGTGGTGTGCTCCAGAGGAGTCAGATTCTTTGCTGCTCTCATTTCCTACTTTTTGTTCAATTTTCTTTCTCATATCATGGTCAATTGTATACTACAGGTTTTTAGTAGGATAGTGAAATAATTCCAAAGAGTTATTCCAAGCCTTGAAATGACATAAACAAAAGAAGTATTTCTTGATACAAAATCATATAACCATATAAAAATTCAACTCTCAAACAAGTGAAGGGCAAATGAAAGGGGGGAGTGAGGAGTAGAGAAGCCCAGCAAGTATCTTGCTGTCTGCTCTGTGAAACGGATGAGGTCAAGGAATAATCCTTTTATCTAATTTCTTCATAGATAATAGTGCAACTATTTCAGTGATATTCCCGAGACTAAATTTTTAAGACTGGGGACACCTGTCTTTTGGCTGTAGCTCTGCCTCAATCTCCTTGAAACTGCTGCTGTGATCTCTCCTCTAAACTTTTTCAGTCAGAATAAATCAGGTGACTGCTAACAGCTTAAATAATAGGCAAAACCCCTTAATGTAAGGAACTTTTGTTAGCAGTATTTTGTCAGGGATCTTTTGTTCCTGTGCAAAAGGAGGCAGTGGCAGTAGCACACGTCCTGCACCTCACCAGTGCAGGGAATGGAGCTCCTGTTCCTTTCACTGCCTGTCCAGTCAGTTGGCTTGCCCCTAAAGTGAGACATAAAGGCACCTCCTCTTGTACAAGGCTTATGAAAAAACCAGGGGGTGACCTTAAACCAGATGATCTTATACCTTCAGTGACTTTTATTAGAGTTTCTTTATCCTTTGTAAGCATCTCAGACAGTCCCTCAGTGACTAAGGGAGAAGACAGCTCCAAGTGTTTTCAGGTAAATTAATATTTCCTGAATTTCAGTATGAGGTTTGTCTAGTTACACTAGAAAAAAGAGCCTTAGAATTTAGGCATTTGGATTATCTTTTATGCTGGATATTTTAATTCAACTCAATCACACAACATTAAGTTTTAACATGCATTTTGTTATTTAAAAAGACATTTTTCCCACTTTAGCTGCATGACCATAGCAACAGTTGATGCCTAACCAAAATGACATCCCATCTGCATATTAAACGCAAATTCTGAAAACATTAATCCTCTTATTTTATTAAATGTCCATTAAATTGGAATGTTTGATGTATAATTGTTGAAAACCAGCAATGGTTAAGACACACTATATGTAATTATTCTTTTTTTTTTTTTTTGTCTAGATTTTACAAAAAAAAAAAAAAAACAAACAAAAACNTTGTGTCTCAGCTGAGCAGCTCTTGCTGCTTCACAGAGGCTGTGGAAGCCCCTTGGCTCCAAAGCAGAGAATTGGGGAGTTACGATGCAAGTTGAGGAATGACTGCTGTGTTTCAGCCGGAGCTTGGCAAGCTCTGTGTGACTCCAGCAACTGAGAGCTTAAGGACAGTTAATCAGCTCTGCATCTGGTTGGGTTTATGTGTTGCACTTCCTCCTTCTTCAGAGTGGAGCAAATGTATCACCTGATTTAACTTCACTGAAGTGAGTGGAGATACATTCCAGATTAATTTTTTTCCTGTGAATTCTTGACATTAAGATAGTTAAGAGTGAGACCAAACTGCCTGACTTAGAGGGGTTCTTCAAGTTCCTGCCATTGTTAGTGTGTCAATCTCATATGAGAACCTCAAACGCACCCTTAGATTTGATTCATTTTTCAGCCTCATGTTCTGCTTGGACTTCCTGAGCAGAAAGTTTGTAGAAATATAATTTCAAGAGCCTGTTGCCATTTTAATGCCACCTAAGTCCCTGGAATTAATGCTGATTTCTTGATTTCTTGATTTTAGAGTCACATCCTAGTCAGGATGAAATATAACTAATTTTCTGAAAAATGAATAAACATATTCTTAAATCCATATTCATATGCAGGTGATCATATTTGTAACATTTCATGATTTTTACTTTTAAAACTTGCCAAAGAAAAGAAATTATGGCTAAGGCACGAGGAGTAATTCATCTATTCAGGAACAGTATCTTAACCCTACAAACATGGAGAGGGGCAAAAATTGTTCTTCCTGGTACAGCTCTGAACCCCTGACCCAGAACAGCATAATGCACTATTTTAGCAGATCAGTCACACAGCACATTGTAACTTCACACAGAGCACAGTGGTGGGCTTCAGCATTTGCTTACCTGAGAGCCACTCACAGCAGTGGTCAAAGGTTACCAGCAAGATGATTAAAAATGTGCCTGCCAGACATCTTTCAATATGTCACAACATGTCATTTTGTGCTATGCATTTCAGAATGAAGTAGCGTTCTCCTTTTAAGACATTGTCATTTGCTCTGTCAGTTTGCTTTAGACCACAGAAGTACTCAATTCCTTNTAATTGTTGAAAACCAGCAATGGTTAAGACCCACTATATGTAATTATTTTTTTTTTTTTTTTTTTGGCATAGATTCTCAAAACAAAAATAAACAAACCAAAAGAAAATCTAAAGCTCCAGAAACCCCTAACATGCAAGCAGATTTAGAATAAAGGTCTTCATGGATTTTTTTTATTCAGGCATTTTCATAATAATGTACTATGCTTTGTGATTTCCATAAAATTACTTCAAACTACAGTGATTGTCCCGTGTGAGTCAGAAGGCTTCTTTGAGGTATGCACATCACTCTTTCATTTCATAAAAATAGCAGCCTGATGCAAAAGAAGTTCATTTTCTTATTTTGAAAGGTCTGACGCTCTACCTTCACAATTGTTGTGACCCGAAATTCTGTATACTATGTAGAAAAAAATCACTTTTTAATTATTACTCTCAAAGAAATGAGAAAGCTCATTGGTGTGATCACTGAGACAAATTTGTCTCTTTAGCATTTTTCATAATGAAGAGACATTAAATTAATGTCCACTTACATAATATGATTAATGGTATGATCAGAGTAGCTCATGTTGGAACACAATGAGTGCAAACCACCTAATCAAACAAAATGATTGGGGGGTTTAATTGTTTATAGCAGGATAAGGTCATATGA
>VYZQ01045629.1:43119-56293 GCA_013400655.1 Mystacornis crossleyi | reverse complement strand
TTAAAGACCAAAAACACAGACTTCCACGGAGAATTTGCCCATGTGAGTCTGTGCTTCTCTCTGGGGTATTTCATGTGCACCTTGATATTTTTTCAAATGTGTTAACCAGGCTGCCTATTTGTCATGTTTTACTAAGTTAGCAAGGCTGTAATTGGAGGGATGGATGAGATTCAAGATGTGGCCACACTTGAAGCCTAGACTGGTGTTTGAGAAGGGGGCGATATTTGTGACAAATGCACATTTCAACTTCCCACAACATGATAAGTGTTAANGTATACATCATCCTTTCAAGCACAAATAAAATCCACTGCCAAATCTTCTTGATACTCACAGCAGTAGTTGGAAAAAAAAAAAAAGAAAAAAGAAAAACCACCCATCTGCCATGAAAGGAATTTCTCATGTTGATTATTTCCCAGTCAAACAGGATAGATGGATAATAGCACTGAAAACAGGGAGTGAAAAAGGGACTAAGTTTTAAATAGCATAAATGATAGCAGCACAGAGACAAGGTAGCTTTAATCAGTCAGCCAGCACTAGGCAATTTTAAAACCTGGCAGCTTGCAGTGGTTTTCTTAGCTTGTGGTATTTGAAGGACATTGATATACACATCAAACAGAATTTAGGACATGCATTGTGGAGGTGCCAGATGAAGCTTTATGTGCAAGCTAAAGTTGGAATTCAATCCTTTTATCATACACAGGACATACCAAGTCTCTCCTACCAACTTTCCACTCATTTTGAATGAAGAACAATTTTTGTTGGAAGATTTACATGTAAACGTGTTCATTAAAATCTATTCTCAAAACCAAAAATTGTCACGTACTCTACACCAAAGATTTAGCATGGCTCAAATTACACAGCAAGCTTGCAATGCTTATGTTGTTTTATTATTCATAAAATTTAACATTAAAATTAAAAAATGCCAAATTTCTTAAAGTGGCCCTATTAAAAACCATGAAAAACCCCCAACCCCTTTTCCAGAGGTGGAAGGCATGAACAAATATAAATTCCCAAATCATGTCTTTTACTGTCTTGTCTGCTTTAACCTTCCTATTGCTTTTCACCATGTTCTTTCTACTCTGCAGGAATGTGCATGTTTGAGCACACAGAGAGCCCAAACTCTCTGCTCTTGGTGGTCACATTACCTCACTGGAAAATATTTCAACCCAAATCCTTCTGGCTGCCTGAAATGTGACCTTTACTGAATCAATAACTTTTTGATGTCATTTTTAATAGCTAATCAGCCAATCGGCAGGAGTGGTTGCATAACCTGTTCACCAGGAGAGTATCATAAAGGCTATTTCCCAGTGGTCTAAGGAAAATATCATAATTGTCCTTCTAAAGTAACCTCTTGAAAGCAAGTTGGTAACATCACTTGTATTGTTGAAAATGGAAGACGACAACCATTTTGAAAGATATTTCTTTGTGTACAATCTGTAAAACATCATTTTCCTGAAAACTATTGCTTAGGGAATGACAGGGAAAGACTTAATGGATATGTTCAGGTGGCTTTGTTGTCCCATTTTCGCATGCTTATGAAGAAATAACATATTTCTTCTTGCATGGGAATTGCAGGATATCTTCCTGAAGGGATGTGTGCTGATGAGAAACAAATGGAAGTCCCTGAAATGAAGAAAGTCTCCAGCCCAAGCAGCTATTTACCAAACCTGCAAACTACACTCTTAAATCATCATATGCAGTCTTTATAGAAAAGATGTGGTACACCAAAAACTATAAATTAAACCCAGTTGCTTCACATTTTATGTATTTTGCATTTGAAATACCAGGAAATATTTTTAATTTGTTTTTAATACTATCTGAGGGGAAAGAGTGGGTAAAAAATTTAATGCAACACATTTTAGGAAGAAAGGTAAGAGTGATTTGGAAACAGATGTATAATGAATGCTTTAAAGATGCAAGATAATTACTTCTAGCTATGTTCTGAATACTTCACCTGCCATGAAAGGGAACAATAAAGCTCTGGCAAATGTGCTTGGGAAGATGTGACTAAGGGAAAGGGTTTGCCTCTAGAAATAAATTTAGGATGTTGCAGTGCTTTGAAGATAAGAAATCCCATCATAGTTGCAGGTACAGTTGATCCCTGGTGGGGGGGACTTGCAGCCCCAAGATGTGGAGGGGGAGATGTGGAGATGTGTCTTGTGCCAAGGTGTGTGGAGAGGGTGGAGGCTGGCCCTGCTGGTACCAGGCTCTGGGATGGAATTCCCCTCCACAGGCAGAGACCAGCAACCTGGTGCAAGGGCAACTGGCAGCCAACACCCACTTCTAGGCAAATGCACTGCAAATTCCAGCACACTAAAACTCTTTTCTTCAATATATTTAACGAGTCCTCCATGACTCTTTTAAGCAGCCACAGAATTTCAGTCAGGACTGCAGAGCAGTGGTTTTATATGTGTGTAAAACTTCACTCCTTTTCCCAGGGGGAGCAGCTGCTGCCCTCGCAGTCAACAGGAGCCACAGGTGCTTCAACAACAAATGCAAAGCTGTAGTCTTTTGAAAAGGAAGTATAAATGTCTGAGTTTATTTCTGGCCTTTACCTTAGGCAACCGTTTCTGTAGATGTTTGTACCACCATGCAGTATAAAACTGGTGAAAAGCTAAGGAACCATTTGGATGGAAGGCATGATACAATGGTTAGGAGTTATTATCTTTGTTCCTCAAATGTTGCATAATCAGTTTCTGTGAGAAATATTACTGCTTCTAAAAGATCAATGCTGATAAAAGACAATAGCCAAGAAACACCCTAGATATTCTAAATATGTTTTAACTTCCTGAGATCATGATTCTTGAACCTATACTATGAATACATTTTCTTATGCATATCAGCAGTACAGACTCAAACGGAAGGGGAAAAGAAAGGGAAGGGAAGAGAAGAGAAGAGAAGAGAAGAGATCAATTCATTCCTTGTATCAGAATATAACATTTTATACTGACCGCAGTACTTGGGAAACCAACGAATGTTAAAATAAAGAAATGAAATTTTCTGATTAGTTACAGACACCAGTTACTGTGCAGTAAGCTAGACTAGGCATTCATGGTGTGTTGGCTACTACACTGAAGTTTCTCAAGTTTCCAGTTTGCAAATATTTACCCTACAAAAAAATGTGAGTACCTGACTTATTTGGACAGTAGCAAGCACATAGTTATTTCAAAATCACTGAATCTGTAACTTGTTTATCCTGTGGTGACTTACTCAGAGTAGTTTGGAACAGTTTTGCAAGTTTGTCTGGTGGAGATCCCTCAAAAAGATTGATGTAAAGAAATGAAATACCTTTACTGTGGCTTTGATAAATCTCATTAAGTATTCACTGCTAACTTAAAATATTCATTTTAACTAAGTTTCATTGAATGTTTTTCAATTCCAAGAAAAGATCAGATTTAAAACTATATAGAAATTGTTTCACTTACATAAACCGAGACAAAGATCAGATTAACTAATACTCCTAAAACAAAACACTTTACAAGTGTATACTTTTGTCTTTTTAATTCTCAGAAATCTTTAACATTTCTCCTAAAGTATCCTTACCTTCAGAGCACTAGGACATTTATTTGATTACTGTAAAACTAACAGCAGCAAATAGTGCTGGATAAAAGCTAACTGGACAATAACCGCTGTGCTTCTCCCATCCTTCTAAGGAATTACTTCTCTTTAGGAGAGTCAAGTTTACATTCACCAGCAACACAATCAATATTTGAAAATTTGCCAGTCTTTTTAATATTAGGTTTGCTTAGGACAAAGCAGAAACATCCAAAGTCTGCAGCAGAAATGTGTGTAGGCTCCTCTAGCCTTTAAGAAGGCTGTTGTGTTAACTTCCTTAAGTCACTGGTGACCAATTAACAGATTTTAGAAAGGTCTCATGAAAAAATCCTCATCATGACACATCTGAAATATTTACTCCTAGAACCATTTTCTCTGCAAAATGTATAGGTTTAAATTTCACTGAAGCTCAGATAAAGATTGACTTTGGAACACAGCAAAATCATATTGTGGCGGGTAGGTGACAAGGCATTAGCAGAGATTATCAATGTGAGCTGCTGTTATCCAGCACAAGTAGCTGCAGGGACAGAGCCCAGGTTTTGGAAAACACACAGAGAATTGTGCACAAACCTGGGCAGACACACAGAGTCATAGATACAGACATATGTGAAGGCACACACACCCATTGCACACATGTGCATGACTGAAAACGCACACAGACTCATGTACACAGATGCACAAACACATATCCCATCCAGAAAGGCAGCAGAGGTTCTGGATCTGCCACAGAAAAATTCTGAATATTCAATAGACCTAAAATCCGTAGAAAACTACGGTTCCTTTTGAGTCCCACCAAGTAAACAAAAAAACACCACAAAATAAAAAAAATTCAACCAACCAATCCAAAACAAATAAACAGGAAAAAGAACCAGAAATAAAAGCGAAATTATAGAACAAGTGAGGCAGTTGTTTTTCCCATTTTTATACTAGGTCTAGTGGCTGTCCCAAGTGAATTCTTGTTTCAGCCTGCAGAGTTCCTTCCTTTAGTATTCTTCATTTTAGTATGAAAAAGAATTACTTGCTTTGCCTTTGGCTGTGGTTTTCCTTCTCAGAGGAAAACTGAATCTCATGCCAAATCTACTGCCCAACACACAGATCAGTAAAGGTGATGTGGCCAGTGACACTGGTAAGGAGGGGCTGCAGGAGCCCTTCTGCTGTGCTGCTGGGCCCAGGAGCTCAGCCAGAGCTGCGGCAGAAATGGGGAAACTGTGGCAGGACTGGGGAAACTCACAGCAATGGGAAAATGTAGCAGGACACAGCAGGCACCACAGGGAGAATTTCAGTGCTTGGGCAGACATCACTGCCCTTGCAATCAGTCCTGATCTTTCCAAGGGAAACGGCAGACCACCAGAGGGAAGCAGTTCCTGGGTTTGATCCATGGCATTACCTTGACCTAGATTATCCAGCTTTCAAAAGAACAGCAGACAAGATTAAATACTTGAGAAAAATTAATAAAATCCCTAGTTTAATTGGCAGCTACTACTCTTAATAAATGTATCATCTTAAGGAGTAGTGTTTCTGAATCAGTAAGGTTGAAATGTAACTGAGAACGGGTTTATGAGAAATATTTTTTTCAAAGCCTATGAAACTGTGAGGATTGGGCTGAAGTATCCAATGTGATCAGTATCTTGCTATCGCATTAAAGCCTTGGGCAACAGGGGCCTTCATTCCTTTCTATTTCCCATTTTCTGTTTTCTGTTCCTAGGCACCATCATAGGCAATCAGACATGAACAGAAAATGAATTTGCTACAAGCTAGTAGCATTGTAAGTGGCTTTGATATAAGTGGAACAAGGGTCGGTAACTTCTAAGCCCCAGTAGCCTGATAAGAATATTAAGTCTACCATTTATCCCCAATGAGTGCTTGATTAGCCATACAGTGCTCTGCTGACAGAGTTCACTAAAAATACATTATGCTAATAACACTTGAGTGCCAGCAAAACTGGGGAAGCCCAAGATTCAACACAAAGAATGAGTCATTATGGTATTTACCTGGCAGATACAGTTAGAGGCGAAAATATGGCCAAAAGATTGACATCTCAGTCCTGCTTGCAAAGGCACAAATAGAAATAGAGGTGACTTCCCAAAGAATTTTAGGATCAGAATAAATAGAAATAAATACCCCGCATTGTCGTGCTGGCATTTGGGAAAAAAAGATGCTTAGTTTTTCAGAGCAGGCAGCTGCTAGTGGAGACAAATCACTTCTATGTATTTTTCTTTGTCTAAACTCTGTCATATGGCTCTTCACTGGTGTATCTGTCTTTCTGCCTGGTTTAACACCAAATGTGTTTCCTCCTTGCTGTGTGCTTGGACCACGATCTGGGATTCCCACTGCGCTCCCACAGCTTCCTCCTGTTCCCAAGCCACTGCCATTGCCCCAGCACAGCGTTTGCACTCTTCTAAGGGCAGGATTTGTCGGCTTTCCTTCTGAGCATCAGCTACAGGTGTCACACATCCCAGCAACAATCCAAACCGTACTGCAAGCGCCGGAGACGAGAGGTTCATTGCTACTTCAAACTGACTCACGGAATCTGCTTTTTCCAAGCACTGAACACGCCCGTCCTCCTCCCAGCTCTCCTGCCCTCTGCCAGCCTGCAATTAGCGCCCTGCCTAGCAGGGCTCTGGGCTCCTCCACACAGACATTCTGCAGCCAGCCTGGCTGCCAGCTCCTGCACAGGCAAATTGGTGCACAGCTCTTGGCCACGGCTCACAGCAAGGGCAAGCAATCATTTCACAGACATACAACTGAGAGCCTTGCAAAAAAAGGATCAAGCTTGGAAAAGAAAAAAAGGCCTGATTAATCTGGCCATTAGAGCCGGTCATTTTTTTTTCTTCCTCTCCAAATCTTTTACTAGCCAAAAATACTTTTTAAGCGCAGCCAAAATTAAGTCAAATTTGCCAAACAGTTTCAAAGAACAGAGAAGACATCTGAAAAGATGGTAGAAAGTCTCCTCAATTTTAAAAAGATTTGATTTTTTATATATTTTAGAGGTGCCATAATAATATTTTTAAGAGTTGATTAAAGTTAAAACCAGAGGGTTTTCTCTAGAATGTGTAAAATGTTTTGGTGCACCTGAAACACACCCTTATTGTTAGTGCTTCATTTTGCCCAGAGAACGGAAGATTAAAAAATAGTTTGGGCCTCTACCAACTTTGGGAAATGCTGACAGTGAGCCAAAACCCTCAGCTACTCACAGTCAACTATTACAAGCCACCAAACAGTTTAAATGCAAAGGTACTAAAGAGCTAAGTAATCTGATCTATTGTAGCTGCTTGTGCACGAAGCAGTAATGTGAGAAAGGTCCAGGCAATGGACAGGAGGCACTTCCACGCCACAATTTGTCTCCTGCTGATGTAAATGCCTAAAATAGGTCAGATGAATTATGCCTTAAAAATGCCCATTTCTCTTCACTGACTAGAGGGGAAACAGGTGACTAGTGCTGGTGTAGCCTTCTACCTTATCAATGTCAACAGTGGGGTGAGATGAATTTCTGTATTTTAATCATCCGCAAAAATTAAAATTTTGATATGAAAGCCCTAAAACCTGGGTCCAGAAGCTGGGAAGATGGACTGCTGGGAAGATGAACGACTGGAGAGGATATAAATTCTTTTTGCTTACTCTGGCATTCAACATTTCATGATCTACTTATTCTCCTGTGTTTGTTCTTGGTTTCTCTCTTTTCTTTCCTTTAATGCTCTTATCTTCCTTTTTTATCCATCCATCTTCTCTCTCTCTCTCTTCAAACCACCCAGCTTTAGGATCTACTGTTGACAGTGTCCACCTGCTTCTGTCATCTGCTGGCTGTCTTTCATCACCACTGGAAAAGGAAAGGGAACACTTTAAAGACCATGAGCACTTATGCATAGTTGGATATGGGAATTCTCCCAAACTGGCAAACTGTACCCTCAGTAGGAAATTACATTAGATGTGGCTCCAAGCAAGGATTGCTGTTTTTTCAGACTTTAACCCTGAAATTCTACTTTCATTGCCCTCCATTTTTCAATTTATTTTCTGGACCCAGATCTCCCTTTGAAGTACTGAAATCAAGTATTCCAGGAACCCTAACCTCATTTTATTTGTGTCCTGCCCTCCAAGGACCTCCTGTGAGTTCCATATGCAATATTTTAAGTTTTAAATTCATCTAGCTTCCTCACAAGAAACATAAAAAGTCCTTATAATGGGGCCTTAGAAGGTGTGTTAGTTGGTCCAAATCTGGTCAGTGGTTTTACTGTTGACTTCCGTGTTAACAGGACAGTGAGCAAATTAGAAAAATATAACTTCTGTACCTAAGCAGAAAATAATAATGTGTGGAGCTGTTAACAATAGTATAGTGTTCATTCGTTATATATGCATATGTATGTGTGCATTTAAACATGCAAACACTGCATCTACCTCTTAAATTTAATTTTACTCTTAGCTAGAGGTTTCTGATGGTGCCGACCATACCCTACAAAAATAAAAAATCATAGCAAAAATTAGAGGCAATCTGTATTATTTCTAGTTGTAAATAATCATGTATTTGACTACAGTTCTGAGGAAAGAGAGCAAAGCCTGCATCACCCCACTCCATGAAAACAGTTTACAGGCACCAGACAACTAAAACGAAAATATAATTCTGAAGGAAGTCACTGTACTCCTGGGTGACTGAACAGTTGATCACTTTGTCTGGCTGTACGGAAAGTTAAAGCAAGCTGAAAGTTTTCAATTTATAGTGAAGACTGTACTTAAGCAGCAGAAAATTATATACTTACTGTTCCACTCCAACTGTGTGTGATATATGAAGTACAATGAGCTCCAGTAAAAAAAGAAATGAAACCAGGTGGTAAATAATCAAACTATACTCTTCATTAGCCTTGGTGTTTATTCTGCCATCTTGAAAGCAATAAGAAGCCACATGCAGTGTTAGTGCCTTTTATTGTCTACTGTCCTTTATTTTTTGCCATTTGTATTACTAATATTTCCCCTTATATTTTCCATATTGTTCACTTTTTTCTCCCCCTTCTGGGATTCTGACATTGTTATTCACCAGATTTACTTTCATGTTTAAGCTTGCTTTGGTTTATAAAGTTAATTATCCATCACTACAAGCAAGTCAATGTGAGTTCTGTAGCTAATCGTAGGAAAGTCTATCCTGTTAACCAGCTAGATTCTCAGTTATTTCCAGGAGTATAGGACAGGGCAGGAATTTTTGCTGAGCACTCCTGAACCTGATTTTTGGCAGTTGAAGGATGCATTTAGTTACATGCAAACCACATATGAGGCACAACAGTTGTGATCAGGTAAAATGCTGCCACTGATACCTCAGAATTTCATAATGGTGAGTCTATGTAGACTTCAGTAGGTACTGAACATGAAGCAAATTAAAGACAGGGGAGAATGAGGTTTTGTGAAAGCAAACCATCATTCTACTTTCAGCTAAGGTGGAAAATTACTTTTGTGAAAATTTGTGACTCTGGCCCCTTTTTGATTATTTAAAATCTCTTATCATCTGTCTTTTTCATAATTCTGTGCTGTGCTCTTGGCAATAGCAGTGAGCATGTTACACTCAGAAACCGTAATTAGTATCTGTTCATACAAATGTTCCGGCCTGTTTTTTCTCATTACTCAAACTCCACACACAAGACATGTTTAGAAGCATAAATTGTTTCCCTACTGCGCTCCTAATTAACACTTCCATTAAGACCTAGGCAGAGAGCATGGAACATACTGAAAGAAACTGCTGTTTACAGAAACGGTGATAAAATGTATACAAATATGTCCTGCAAAGTGTAATCAAGCCAGCTTGCGTGACATGTGGATGTGTTTCTCTGTATGTAGGCACAAACAGATGTGCTACACTCACATGCAAGACTAATTTGTTCATTAACATTACAAAAACCCTAGATGAATAACAGTCCATTAATTTTTATAATTACTTCTTGCATGCCCATATCATTGCTCAGTTTAGTTTCTGGAGCCCTCGTTAGCTTCAGATTGGCTTCTTGGCATGATCGCACTGGGTACTTGAGTTATCTTCCACTGGTTAGTAGATTGGATTTACTCAGATTTTTATGTATTTATACTTGATAATCCTCTACCCCTTTTCTTCTTCAATCGAAATTTGAATTAACTTTAAATTAGGATAAAAAGTAATAATTTCAGTTGGTTGTTTGTTTTTATTATCTTGAAAGGCAGAATGAATTAATCAAATGGCTTGCTAAGCATCATAAATAGTTCTAGAAGGTTTGGTTTAAGCCTTTGAATAAAAACATGCATAATCTTTTCAATTTTGCATATGTTCAGTACAAGACCAAGAGAAAAAAACCTCCTGGCAGCTGTAACTGAATTTCACCTGCAGAAATCCCATTGTGAGACTCAGAAGAGTCAATCCACGAGGAAAGAGATTAAATAAATAGTCTTGTGACCTAAAGTGCAATAAGCTTTGCACTGTGAGAGTAAGTTGGAAAGCCTCACAATTAACTGCAACTCAGGGCTGGTGATAGGGGGATGTTGCTTTTGTTTTTAATTACATTTTATTGAACAACCAAGTGATAAGCATCAAAAAACAAGATTGTCTTGGATCATCAAAGATGGGGTGGGGGAGGCTGTTTGTTCTGTGAATTCAGGCAAGCTAAAAGAGCTTTTTCCGTGTTTACCTGAGTAATTAATGAAAGACCAAATTGCTTTTGAGCCAGCAGGCTGCAGTTAATTGGAGTTATGTGCATTCAGTGAACTTAGTGATTTGGCTTAAAAAGGATTTACAGTGTGGGTGACAACCTTTTTCAGGGAAATACAGCAGCAAAGGCTGAATATTAGAAGACAGCTTCCAGATGAGGTAATTTATGTGGAGAGCTTTCTCTTTCAGTTAAAGTTTGAGAGTGGAAAAAGTACTGGCTTATATGAGCAAAATGCTTGGAAAAAGTTTATTTAATAACAAGTTTAAAATGTAGAATACAGACATTCAGACTATTACTGTAATTTTTTAACTGGCAAGATCAGTGAATCCAGAGAGGTTTGCCAGTCTACCCTAAGGAAAGTTATGTTTGTAGTGACAGACATGTTCTAATTTCTGAATTTCTTATAATGACTGTTTTTTCTAATATATCTCAGTAAGGACTGGAGACAGACTCTGATGCCCTTTATCAGATGCAGTAGCACCTAATAATCTACCACTATTATCAAATAAGAAGAAGACAATTTACTTTTAAGTGTACCACTCAAAGTGTCAAGAATTATCAGCATTTGTAATTCTGTCACTTATTTATTTTCTTTTCCAGACCTGGCTGAATGGATTCCCTGAAATATTCTTAGATATACCTGTGAACAGGTGGTCACATACAGCCCAATGGATAATCCTGTTGGCTAAAGGACAAAGAGAAGGATGTTCCCTTTCATCCTCATGAATGCTGTTAAGTTAAGCAGAGAAGGCTCCTCTCGCTCTTTGCTTGCTCGAATAAAGCTAGAGTTGTTTTCCCTTCTTTCTCTTAACCAAAGAATTTTTCACTTATGCAAGAACAAGTTTAAAATAAAAGGAGGACGTGTTCTGCCTTTCTTCCTGAAGGAATGAACTTTAAGGTGTATACACACTTTCTTGGATCCAGCTCTCACCAAATAACCATGAGCCAATCAGACCTCAGTCTCAGTACACCTCATGAATTTGTGCACTAAATATTTATGTTATTAATCTGGATATCAAATTCAAATTTTTCTCCTTCACTCCCTTTTTCACTGTCAGGGTTCAAAATAACCTGGGTTCTTTTGCCAAATAATTCCATTATATATTGTTGTAGGAGAAATGAATTCCCAGTTCTCACTGATCTGTGCCTAAAAACTTCTTATCCAGATTTCTTGGAGTTCAGGGTACTGCTGAGTGGTTTCTCTTTCCACATAATTTTAATAATAAAAAATGTGAAATGTCATAGTTGGTTCAATTTCACATGACTTTAAATGGGTTTTTACGCTTTATATTTTATCCTTCTGAAATACGAGATAAATATAGTCATTGCTCTCTGCTTTTAAAATGCATAATTTTACTCAGTCTTCCAGTAATGATTTCTTATAGACAGTTTCAGATTTTTTTGTTCAAAGACAATAATTGTAGCTCTCCCTCCCTATTTCACTTTCTGTCTGTCTTCCTTGTCCTTTTCCAGTAGAAATGCTGATGAGCTGTACTGATATTTCCACATACTTTCAAGCATAAAGTGTAATCAAAATAACATGTGAAATCTCGTTGTCATCGCTGGGTTAGGGATGAGGCCTGAATGCCTTTACCCTGAGTCCTGCTACTAAAATATCTGCAACACTTTGTGGGAGGCACTAAGATATTTCGACAGTTTTATTTTTAGACTCTGTTGGGAATAAAATTGTGCAGTGCATTAGAAAGCTTTTCTCAGCCTCAAGTGCTGTGGCTGTCCACAGAGGCTGCAGTAAGATCTGTGTCTAAGTTGGTATAGGCTGGATTTCCAGTTGTTTCCTTTCTAATTTAGTAAACCTAAGAGATCTATTACATTTTAATACACATTTCGGGGTTTAGTAGAAAAAACTGGCATTTTCATAGAATTGTAACAGTATCACTACTTTTGCCAGTATAATTATATCAGTTTTAGTGTGTACAATATTATTATTACAAAGAAGGTTCAAAAATTACATTTGTTAAATCAAGGAATTCAGAAAAAGTAGTTGAATATTTAAGTACTCTGAAAAGGCAGATTTACTCTGAATAGCCAAACGGTTTTTGCAAGTCAGTGTTCTCACAAACTACATGCAGAGAAAAGAGATTTCATTGAATAATTTATTGCAGGGGGTTTTTTACACAGAACTAATATTTGATATTATTAATCCTGTGAATATATTATTTCCCAACATAACACTTCTGCAGAATCTACTGAAAATGTGTTTCTGAGTTCATGCAAAAAAATACGTACACAAAGGAATTTTGCACTTTTCATTATCTGAAATCAGTTAAAAGGCAATGTTTTTGATTCCCAGTCATCCACGTACAAGAGACTTCAGATACTTCTCTCCTGAAACTATCATGATATGTGGAATTAACTGACAAAGTAAATTGCAGCTTATGGAAATGGCTCTTTCGTAATTATTTGCAATCATTATATTCTTCCCTCAGGTTCTACATAGAATTATATTTCCCATGCCACATTTTGAAGGTATCTAGGCAGGCCAGCAAGGGTGACTTCAAAGAAACGGAAACAGTTCAATTCAAAGTGTGAACTGTGGGACCAAAATCCTAATTATGACATCCTAGGACGATAAACGCACAGACCAAATGGCCTGATAGGAAACTGGGCTCACCGTATCCCAGAAGAGAAAGTAAGACTGCTAACCTTTACCAAACGGATCCAGAAATTCAACTGAAAAAGGAAACCTTCAGTGATTTGTGAGCCCATTCCTTGCCCATTCTGCTGCATAACACAGGAACCGGGCTCTGGAGAGATGTCTTGGGGTTACAGCTGCCTTGATCAGANCAATACATGGAATATTAATTCCAGGCACAAAATCCAGCTAGCAGGCTCATTTTCTTGTATGGCTTGTATAGGCCTGTGTAGATGATTCAGATATCATACTGCCAAGCCACATAATAAATAAAGCCCCAATTATACTCATCACCTCATATTTGGCCAAT
>VYZQ01045629.1:9001-38174 GCA_013400655.1 Mystacornis crossleyi | reverse complement strand
CTCTCTAACCAACATTAACTGCTCAAGTAGAAAACATTCAGATCTAAGAGCTCTCTCTAGTGTGCCAGACTGGGGACAGCCGACAGAAACTAACAAAAGAGCCTGAGAAACTTGAGCATTTCAGATGATTCTTGGTAAGTGTGGCCATAGCAATGTCTTCTGTTATCATATTTCATTATAACTCTATTCCACATTTTAAAACTCTAAGTAAACAGGCTACTTGACTCTGTGCTCTGTATTATAGATGTTTCCCTACTAACCAACAAGTAGGTACTTCATTCAGACTTGCATGGATCTTTAAAGTGAGAGCTTCGGGGTTAGGACAGTCTGTGTTGTTCTGTACAGTGGTGTTTGTAACAGGCTTTGTGCTAGGACAAAAACACAACTCAGCACCCATCAGCCTCTGTCTGGACTTCTTGTGGCCTAGCTGGAGCCATATTTAGTCTTGTTTAGCAGGAACAAAAATTGTCTGATAATCTGGCGACTATTACTTGCTTTGTTTTAGCTTGTGAACAGCTGTGTGGGGTAACAGTGAGCAGGTACTCGGTACAGAATGAGCTGTTTATGGCTTTAGAATAAAACAAAGAAAAGGAGTACTGACAGGGGCTGATTGCAGGGGTGTTGAAGCTATGGGCACAGGATGACACCAGGGGCCACAGGACTATAAACATGTCACCAGTGGTCAGTTAACACTAATTAAAGGAATGCAACCATGGGAGCAGAGTAAAGATAGCTTTACAGATAACAAAGAGGGCAATGACCATGTCTCTAACATAAAAGTTAAATGTACTACACACAGAGTAATGTGGAAATGTGAACCAGTGAGGAATCAGCAGGGCAAAGATCATATAAAACATATAAAATTTCTCCAGCCAGACCCAAATGTGTGGAGGAAGGAAACCTACATCTATAGTCTTCCCAAAAAAAGGGATTGTGATGCTGATTATCCCCTCTGTAATTCTTCTCTCCTGCTCTGAACCGATGCCTCAACCTTAGGACCCAGAAACATGGTGGAAGGATGACAGTAATTCCAGAGAAACACAGAGATATTAGACTGTTTATGTATACCAACCTCAACTGCAATTTGAAAAGTGTCAATGCAGTTGTATGTGGACTAATGGCAGGTGTTTCAAAAAGGTGAAAAGACACATCTCCACCAAGTTGTTAAGCCATTTTAGGAGATAAAAATATAAATTCCATACACAGGGAGATGGCATCTTCCCAAATTACCCAAGAATCCCTTGGTTTGGAAGCAGGATAATAATGAAAACCAAAATTGAAGCTTGTCCAAATTTCTTAATAGATGTGCAACTGCTGCCATTGGCATCTGCAGCTCAAAGCATGATGCTGGACTGAAGAGTGCTTAGAACCATCCATCTGTCTGTCACAAATTCATATATTCATGAAATGCTTACCAAATTGTACAAGCATACATTTCAGAATACTTATCATTTTTTAATATAATTTAATTTATCATTAGAAAGTAGAACAGTTAATCACAGCAACAGGCTAATTTCTGGCAGAAAATAAACCCATTGGTACTAATTTTGATAAATTTCTCTTGGTACATTACTAACAGTGTAGCTTTAAACTTCCTGACCTGTTGTTTTTTTTTTTTTCATTATACTTTTAGTGAATTATTTTGTCCAGTAAGAAGATTATGAATTAGACTTAAAGATATTATTCAGGTTGGGTGTAAGTCACTCTGTAAAGCTCACACACTGTATTTATTCACTATCTGACTAAAAATGCCTGCATTTAGGGATTCTGTATATTGATTTCAGAGAGATTTCCTTTTTAATTCATTCTAACAAACTTTCCAATTCTATCACTTACTTATCAAAATGGTAATAATTACTTGTAATGTGCAATTTTGATTGCATTGGTGAAACTAGTACAGCTAAAAAACATAATTATTGGCATGTGACCTCTTGCCTGGAAAATCCCCCAAAGTACCTGCAGTTTGACTTCATGAAACAAATTTGTGTGGGACCTGATATTTTTGTTTAAATATGAAAATATTCATACTTGTATGAAAAAATTCCTTTTGTTAAGGTGTGGCAATGCAGTATCAGAATAATGAACAAAGAATTATATGAATTAAACATGACTGTCTAATACCTATGTGGAGATCACTCCTCATTACTTTTTTTTAATCAACATATTTTAAAGAAAAATACTGAAAGAGGGAAAAGAAAAATTAAATCTACACATTACATATATCATAGAAAGAGAAAAAAAAACCCTATTACTTTTATATCCAAGATAGTGAAATATGTATCTCTTCTGCTAACATTTAAAGGGACATGTCATAAAATCTATGAAAGTAGGGAAATGAAATAAAATATTTATAATTTTTTCCACTAGATATTAAAGTTAGCCATAATTATTGCTGTTTTATAAAGAAGGTACCCTAGGAACAGAAGAAGTATGTGAATTAATTGTTTACAGGCTTTTAGTGCCCATTCATCCTGGTGAACAAAGGCAGTTCAGAAAGTCTGTCTGAGCCATAAGACAATCTTACTTTTGATTTCAGTATCTTGGCTTTGTTTTGATTGGCAAAATGTAAAGTTTTCTGTACACAGGTTGTGTTTTTCATGTAGTTTCCAAGCAGATACGGATTTCAGCACAATGCAGGTATTTCCACAGGTGAAATATAGCCCCAATAGCATGAGGTTGGAAACAAATCATGTATATCAAGAAGAAGTCTGGAGAATTAGGCTATAAATACACAGAAACAATGACAAACCTCTAACCCTTAACTGTGTAGCACTACAGCCCAATACAATAATTTATGATATCAATAAAACTGAATGGAACATCAGCTAAAAAATGCCTGTAAGAAGGAAAAAATTTCCCTTCCCAAAAATATCCGTTACAAAGAAAAGGTTAAACTGCAATGAACATGTCTTTTTCTTTTTCAATCTGGAGTTTTGAAGAAAAAAAAAAAAAAAGAAATTTACTCCACTAGCTAGTCAGTGATGTATATAATTAAATAGAAAGGTTTTGGAGGATGTGATTTTATGGTTACCGTAGCAACTAGCACCTAGATGGTCCATATTTCTGTGCTCTTCTAGCGTGGAAAAAAAAATCCATCTACCACCTACTTGAAAACAAATAGGTTTGTACTGCTTAAAGCCTCATTGTTCTTTGCAGGCATCTATTTTCACTGGGAATCAGGGGTAATCCTACTCTGGAAATATTCCAGTGGTTTTACCAAACACCAATATGCATGTGGCTTGACCTATAGCCTAGCACTGGAAATCCTGTGCACAGTCACATGCGGCTTAATTTGGCCATGCATCTAATTCTCTACAGGGGAGAAGAAAGGGTTTTAATGGCTGATGAATTTTATAGCTTAAGCTGCTTATATTTAGAAGAGTTTTCGATTTTGTTACCAGTGCACTCAACTACTTTGGTCCCATGCCTTTAAGAACAACAAACCTTTGAAATCTTATTTATAGTGAGCAGAGGTAAAAAGTTTTCTCCCAAGCTCACCTTGGTGTTGTTCTAGCGTGAACTGAAGATGAACTAAAGCAGAAGTGCTGGTATTGCCAGGGAGAATTTTTCAGTGTTCCTGTTGCTAAGAAAATCTCCTCCCTCTCTCATGCTGCACCTGAGAACTTTAGAGAAAAGGGTCAGCAAAAGTGTGACAAAGTTATTATCTGTTGTGAACACTATTTAAATTATTTGTGTAGGGCTTAGAAGTTCTCTAATTTCAAATCTTTCTCACGTGAATTTTTCAAAGGATGGAATAACATTCAAGCATGATAACAGAAATTCAGCTCAACAAATTACCATTTTATTAAGCTGACTATCTCTTATTCCAAAGGCCTCACAAGTGGCTCTCTTAATCTTAAATGTAATCTTTGACTCACCAGTAGCTCGCTTCTACTGTATGCACATATGAAAGCCCTATTAACATTGTCAAAAAGGTAAAAAGATTTTGTTTTCTGTTTTCTATTCAAATGTCTGGATATAATTCCAAACAAATTTGAGAGCAATTTCTTGAAATATCTCTCTCTCCCTCTTTTAAATAAGCATTTATTTCTGCAGTATCAAAGATGGAAAAATAAGTTAAAAAAACAACATAGAACACCTCTTTTATCACATATTGGTTTTAGATCTTCTAATAATTGATGATAGAACACATCCAAATGTAATAGAAGTTATTTATTTATTTATTTATTTATTTATTTATTTGCTGCATATTTCTTGTTAGAATGACAGCCTCTCTTTTCACATTCCTTCACTGTTTTCCCTGTGGGCCCTCCAATTCTCACTTCTAGACATCTTAACTTTAAATCATAATAATTTGCACTCTGTGATCAGAATATAAATTCTCTGTACTGCCAAATAGGCATCCAAGAAACTACCTTGTCCTCCTCAACCAGCTCATCCTTTTAGAACAGCACTGGGAAAAGGTCCAGTTTTAGAAATAGGACTGGGGGGAGGTTTTACACAGTGAATATTCTGCAAGCTTCTCCTTAAACCCTCATGTACTCCAAGTCTTCA
Source organism: Mystacornis crossleyi (assembly GCA_013400655.1). Classification (NCBI taxonomy): domain Eukaryota; kingdom Metazoa; phylum Chordata; class Aves; order Passeriformes; family Timaliidae; genus Mystacornis; species Mystacornis crossleyi. The sequence goes on along the minus strand of VYZQ01045629.1, from coordinate 33,659 downwards.
CTGTACCTGCCAATCCATATGCAGGAGACAGGTGTTAGTCTTTCCACTTTGTTCACTACCTTGTCACAATACATCCCCATTTATGTATTCTTTTGTGGAGGTTTGGTTTGCACAATTTAGTCTGCATTTCCACCTGTACTTGAGCAGGATTGGCGAAGTGCCTGTTAAAGCTACTGTATTACCTTATGTTTACATAGCTGGTTTTAATCATTACATTTAATATTCATGTTACATAGCAAATATTTCAAGCCTCTTCTGCGCTCACCGCACGTAGCAAGTTTGCAGTTCTAGAACAGACATCACCTGGCTGCCTGCAGGGTTTAGGCAATGTTTGCATTGTATTTTCACTTGGGATGGGTTATCTGTAAGCATGGCAGGACAACGAAGCCTCTGGCAGCTTTTTGGCCTCACTCAGGTGCACTCAGCTGTACCATGTATAGGCTCACCTGTGAATTTAAGGGACACCACTGAGTCCCTGCACAGGAATTTGAAGAGTCATCATATGTTAAAAACTTACACCAGGATCAGTGTGTGGCATTTGATCCAGAGTGCTAGCAGAGACAAGAACAAGACCTGTATAAAATAAAGAATCGCGGAATATTTTAGGTTGGAAGGGATCTTAAAGATCATCTAATTCCAACCTGCCTGCCATGGACAGGGACACCTTCCGCTAGACCAGGTTGCTCAGAGCTCCATCCAACCTGGCCTTGAACACTTCCAGGGATGGGGCAGCCACAGCTTCTCTGGGCAGCCTGTGCTGGGGCCTCACCACCCTCATAGTAAAGAATTTCTTTCTTATATCCAGTCTAGACCTGCCCTCTTTCAGTTTGCAGACATTCCCCCTTGTCCTGTCACTCTTGTAAATAGTCTCTCTTCGTCTTTCTTGTGGGTTCCCTTCAGGTACTGTAAGGGCTGCAATTAGGTCACCACAAAGTCTTTTTTTTCCAGGCTGAACAATCCCAGTTCTCTCAGCCTTTCCTCATAGCAGAGCTGCTCCACCCCTCTGATCACCTTGCTGTTCTCCTCTGGCCTGGCTCCAGCAGGTCCCTGTCCTTCCTGTGCTGGGAGCCCAGAGCTGGATGCAGCACTGCAGGTGGGGTCTCAGCAGAGCGGGGCAGAGGGGCAGAATCCCCTCCCTGCCCTGCTGCCCACAGGGCTTTGGATGCAGCCCAGGACATGTTTGGCTTTCTGGGCTGCAAATGCACTTTGCATGCTCATGCCCAGCCTCTCACTCACCAGCACCCCCAAGTCTTTCTCAGTGGCTGCTCTCAATCTGCTCATCCCCCAGCCTGTGTTGAAACTCCAAACAACTGGGTGAGGTGATCTTGAGCTCTCTGTGACAGTGGTCTGCACAACACATGAGAGCCCAACGCATGCACTGGCATCAGGCATCAACTGATCTGTTCCAGAACAAAAACGTAACGTTGTTCACATACTTTACAGGACTCCTAAGAAGGGTTTGAAACCTTTGGTCTCACTGTAATACAAATGTTATCACTTTCCACCATACTAAATAAAAATGCAAAATAAACAATTCACATGGTTAATAAACAAAAGCAGATTTTCGGATACAGTCTGTTATTTGTCTTAGGTAAACTGCTTCTTATATTTGACATATGTCCAGCACTACAGAAATGTGAAACATGCTCTGCCTCCTGACTTGCGCTGCTGTGACTGAAAGTGGAATTGGAATTATGTGAGGGGAGTTTCAGATGCTTCACCTCCATTAAAACGTACCCTGCCCTTTTTCTCCTCAGCATCAAATAGAACCCCAAATATGAGGCTATTTAGCCTATGGACTTATAAAACACAGGCATAAATTACAGATAGATGAAGAAATGCCAGAATTTCTGAAGCATGTCAACACTCCCTAAAGTATTCCTAACATAACCCTGTGCACTGTCAGATTCCAACCAAAATAAGAAAGGGGAAGTTGGGAGGGCTGATGTTCACACACCATCAGTCCAAAGTTATTTAACACAATTGTTTCTGTAACTGCAGCTCCCTGAAATGTTCAGTGTTCAACGGTCCTCAAAAATCAGACTTCCAGTTGGTTGATGATGGGTTTTGTTAGATGCACATGCTGAGTTGGGAAATTCACCTGCACATATCAAGACAAGAGATTTTTCAACACTGTCACAGGTTTTGAGGTGAAGAGGGTCTTAACAGGATCTAAGGTATTTTTTCTTCACACAAAGATATATCTATCTCACTGAATTATTAACACATATATGAGTCTAAGCTACTGAAACTCAGTAACTATTTTACAATGGGGTGCAAGAAAAATTACAGTGGCAGTAGGAAATGCATTTTCTAAGAACAGTCTTAAGGAACTTAAAATTAGCCATTTATATACCATTAGCCTTGATGAGATAGTTAAGTCTAACTGGATATCACAGACATTACAAAACTGAGGTTATAGAAAAAACTTTGCAGATACTTTTTTTTTTCTTTTAATTAGCAACATTTAAAAATCATCCCTCAGTTCCTAATCAAGTTAAATGAGTTGACTTCAGGCTTTATCAACAAGAGTGGTGACATCCTTGCAGCTGAGATAGCAGAGAAACTATAGGGCATTTTCTGCTACAGGGGACGTCAGATGGCAGGAGTCCTGCTTCAGCGGGGGAGACAGTATCTTGGGACTGTAGAGATAAAGAAGCACATATCCCTTTCCAGGACCACAGACTGTCTCCACATCTGATGAATGGAAAAATCTCAGCAGGGACAAAGGAAAAGGTGGTGGACTGGTGCAAAGATCCTCGAGGTTCTTCTGTATCCTGTAGCCACTTCTAAATGCAAGACACAAAAATGACAAAACAGGGTGACAATTAAAGGTTATTTTGCAGAGGCTTCCTTTCTGCAGCTACATAAAGTATTGCAGTCAATAACTTTGTTGCTTCAGGAAATATTGTGCTGGGTAAAATCATATCCTCAGGAGAACAGAACTCTGTGTTCAAACACTAGATCTTACTTTATAAATGAGGCAGGTCTGTGGCAGAAAAGAAAATTACAGTCCCTGTGTAGGAGCCCTTTGAAAGAGCATGTTATGAATCTCAGGCAGCGGCTGAGGAGCTCTGCTGACCCTGGCAAGCAGGCTGTGAAGAGGAAACCGGGATCTCTGTGGGTTCAGAGCTTCTGCTTTGATTTGGTGATAATACTCTGGAATGTCAGCTCTGCAGGGTGAGGATGCTGATTCAACCTCCTTGTCAGGCGGAGCAATGGCACCCGTGGTGGCCAGGGCATCTGCTCTGGGGATGAGATGCCCAGCGGTGCCAGAGCTGCAATGTGTGAACACACACAACCTGGGAGAGGCAACACCAACACCTGCACTCTCCAACAAAAGAGTTCCAAACAGGCCATGACTTGCACTTTGTTGGGCTAGTGCTTTAATAGCCGTTATTCTTCCCCAAACAGATCACACCTATGTGTTACAGAGAAGTGCCAGAGCAATCGAATGCCAAAAGGGGTCAAGCTCATAGGCACTCCCTAAACAATCTCTCCTGTTGCCTCCACAGTGAGAGTGGCTACGGTGGCAGATGATCACAACAGCCAAGATATTCTTTCCCTTTTCCCGTCAGTTAAAATCTTCAACAGTAGTAAAAGCCTTGGTAAAGACACCAGCAAATCAAATCCATTACTGATTGGTATATGAAGTTTAACCAAGACAACTTTTTCAAGAAATAAGCTATGCAAACAAAGCTTTGTCTATCACCATCCCCTGCACGCTGCCTGGGTAATCTGCATATTTAACAAAGCTTCCTAGTATTCATGCCTGAAAATACATACCGAGGGAAACTGAAGCCAGATGGTTAGATGTCACAGTGACTAAAAAACTGCTTTTAAAAAGGTAGGCTTCCAGTAATTAATAGTCTGGATCTTCAGATAATGTAAATCACTGAAGTGAGTTGCACAGTTCTGATTTGCACTGCCACGCAATCTAGTTGTGTGTGTTCAACCTTTAGTCTCGAAAACACTTGGCACAGATTGCTCGGATAACTCATTTTTGAGGTGGGGAGGGGGGGAACCAAACATCCGTTTCCTGAAAGCCTTTAAGGATGTGACATATTCTGAAGCACTCTAAAACATAACTATGTGCTAATTAAAATTTCGTATTTTTAAATAATATAGCAGGGAAGAGATAGAACTCCAGCTGGAATGAGCATCTTACTCCACAGTGCAGACAGGGCAGAGTTTCCAAAGGCACAAATAGCAGTGAGGCACCTCTCATTGAGAACTGGTAACAACAGGTCAGGTCAGACATTCTGCACTCCCTCCGTGTCCTAATAGAAAGATTTCAGAAAGCTTCTGAAGACAAAATGACTGTCATAATTCTTTGCTGATAAAATTTACAGTTTAAGTTTCAGCTTAATTCTTAGCACTCATAGAGTGGTTAAAAGATATTATGCCTCTTCCCACCTGCTGGCCTCTTGTGTTACACCATGCATGGCAGTAATGAAGACAGATTAATGCTATTTATTTGCCGACACTGACAAGAGTAGCCTGTCTTTTTTTCCTGTATTTTATCATTAAAGTCTTGTTTTTCATCCTCAAATAGCCCCAAGACAATGCACTGTACTAATTAAGTAGGAACAACATAAAAAAACCAACCCAACCAAGAAAACCCCACCACCAATATTAATAGGCTGGATGAAATCAACAAAAGGCAACAGATTCTACTCAGTGCTGACAATCCAGCTTTAACATACTTCTGAGGTAGGAAACAATAGAAGAAGATGGGTCTGGTTTTTTATAAAGGTTTCCCTCCTTTGAATTCATTTTCAGGGATCCCTGGATATCAGGCACTATAGGTAAATAATAAAAAAAAATCCAAACCAAAGCAATAACAGCAATGCTGTGTGGGTCGTGCAGCGCGGAAGCACATTGCACAGGGAGGCTGTCAAATCTGCAAATTAGTTTTTCACAGCCCAGCCAGATTGAAGAAGAACTGACCCGATCCCACAGTGGCTACAGTCCTGATTTGTGCTGGGATTTTGACTAAAAGACCTTCAATGCTCCCTTCTCAGTGGTGTTTTGATTTGATGATTCTATGAAAACAGTTGCAAGATGCTGTCCTGACAGAGGATGTGCTTGGGCAGCCCAAACCTTGATAAGAGAACAATGCCACTGTGGCTTTATAATCTATGTGCAGTTTAAGACTTTCCCTGTCTGCCAGTGGTGGTATAACTCTTACTGGAACAAGCAGGCAAAACACCCCCCATGAAAAGAGTCATACTTTTGAGTACAGTTTTAATTACAGTGACAAAGATCATTGATTTTCACACATGGAAATAAATTTACTCTGATGCTTGTGCTTACAAGACCCGGACCATAAGTATGAAATTCTTGGCTTGTTTCTTCTAAGTTCTTGAGCTGGCTGCTTTCATCTGTTTTATTTTTCTTTTGGTAAGAGTTAATTAAAGCTATCAAGCTCATCTTTCTGACTAAAGTCAACCTCCCCTGCTTGGGTAAATATAGGCAGCACTTACAGCTGCAAGCAGTGTAAAGACTATTTTAAAACGATTTTTGATTTTAAAGGGTGTCATGGTTTGACGCTACTTTAAATGCCAAACACATGAAATTTAACTGTGTATAAGTGGAATATGGACTCATTGAGGAAAATGTAAAGAAATTTCGGGGCAAAACAAGGTTCACACCTAAACAGTTGTAATGTAACAGAAAGTTTATTATTAACAAAATGGCAAAAAAGGATTGATAAGAAATTAAAGCAAACCTTTAAAACACTTTTTTCTTACCCAGTGTTCTTTTTCTTTACCATAAACCTTTCACAAGTGCAAACAAAACAAGAACATGGTATTTTGGTCAGAGTTTTACTTTTTAAAATCTGTTTATGCTTGAGGAAAAGATGTTTCTTCTATTGTGCCATAGAGTTTTCACAAACAAACACTCCACCCAGAGAAACAATCTGTTAAAGTGAATAAGGTATCTTTCCCATGAATTTTTCGCAGTTTTCCCATACTGCAAAAATCACAGGCCATAGGAGAAAGTGGGGTTTTAAATTTTAAGGATGAGTTATCTCAGTCTGAAAGCACAAATTCTTTATTTCAAGTCTTTAACAACTTCTCACAACTTCTATATGGCCTGGCGTGGGCCTTTCTTCTTAGGTCACAGACTGCACAAGAATTTCTCACCCTCCCATGTTTTTCAATTGGATTAAAGCCCTTTCTATGGCTTTACAAGAAGCATCTTTTAAGCTTTGCTCTAAAAAACGCAGCAGCCCTCTTTTCCCATTGCTATAGCTGCCTTCCCTCGTGGTCCCACATGCCGTCCCCTCTGTCTCTGACCTTGGAATCGCCATGTTCAGCTTTGTTCCACGCGACTTTTCTCTTCTTTCCCCGCTGACTTGAAAAGAAAAGGTCTTTTCGTTGGCTGCAGTGTGGTGTTTTCTTCAGCCTCGGCGAGGGCTGTGCTGGATGCAAAGATGTCTCGTCGGCTCCCGCCGGTCCCGGCGGTTGCATGACTTCATCTCAGCCCCGCGGCCTCAGCCAGAGGCTGCCTGCGGAGCAGGAACAGCTCGCCCCCGGGAGGAGAGAGCCGGCCCCGCGCTACCACGCTGAGGGGTCAAAGAGAAGGGCCTGGCTCAGACCCAGGCATGGGCCTGGGCCCTGGGGACCCCCACCCTCGACTACCCCTCAGCCCTTGGGCCCAGAAGACAAAGAGGACATTCCCACCCTGCCTGGGCTTTTTATGGGCAAAAAAACGCAAAAGCGATTGGCCCAGAATCTTGTCAATCACACAGATTCAACGCATTACAAAGGGTCACTGCCAAGGTGATTAGCATGAAATCTAAATGAGCTTTCAACAGCCCTGCTTCCCTCCGATGCTAATTTAACTAGTAAAATCTGGCCAGCAATACCAATTTTTAAGCCCAGCCTTCGAAGCCATGACATGGCAAAAGGCTTCCTGAAGTCCAAGGAGATTATGTCTGCTGCGGCACTCCTGTCAGCTGTCATTGTCCCTTCTTAGAAGAAGTTAATCAAATTTGTCCAGGCTGACCTCTGCTTCAGCCATCCTGGACCTGTCTAAGGCTACACCTGCCTAATGCTCCCCGACGGGGTCCTGCTCACCGCTGCAGCCGGGCTTGGCTCCCTCCCAAACAGGGGTGCCGGGTCAGCTCCCCTCCCTGCCCGGCCTCTCATCTGCCTCCTCCAGCTGGCAGGGAGTCCAGATTTCCTGCGTCTTCTGTCCCTCTCCTTCCTCATCTAACTTAGGGATAACGGGCATTTCTGCTTTAATTTTTCCTCTGCCTGGCAGGGTGGGTATGTATATTTTGCCATTTTCTGTGGTTTCATGATTATCCACCACCACAGCCTGAAATGGGGCTGGAGGGACTAGGAGGAGGGGAAGGATGAAGACCTCCCCCAGCACTAGGTTGAAAAATCTTCCTTTTATTTCAAATGTTTATTCACCATTAACTTCATTTTCTTTCACTCAGATCAAGTGCGTTTATTACGTGGAGAGCTGGTAGTGATGTTTTTAATTAAGGTTGTCTAATAATTTCCTTCATAGCATTTGGTTTTCAGTATAGTTTATAACCCCAGGAATGTTAATCATTCTGGGCTGAATTTTGCATGCTTTGTTTTTGCCTAAAGTGGAATTGAATATGAGATCATCAGCTACCCTGCTCCTGCATCCTATTTTTCTTCCCCAAAATATTCTCTTGTAATAAAGTGCAGTAGTCTGGGAGCTAGATGATCATAAATTGCACTTTCATAATTTCTACTCCATAATGCTAATAATTCTGTGCAATTGTATCTCTAATCAAGCAAGGTGTTATGCATTTTTTGCATAGAAAGCAGAAAACCATCAGTCCATCAGCTTAATCAGTGAAGCGATGGAGGTTTTCAAAGATGGTGCAAGGTCACTAGTGCAAACTGGGATTAAAACTTCATGGAAGCAATGTGATGTTGTCTGCCATAAGCAGTGCCTCTAGACTGCTTGCTTTTGCAAAATATTGAGCAGAAGAAGCCAAGACATGAAAAGAGCCTGTGTAGCCATCAAACTTTTACAATGACAGCAGAGGATGTCATGCATACCGTATAACACATCAGAGACTCCTGGCTGAGGTGGGGCTACTAGGCTTTTCCAGCACTCGAGATGGCTGGCTGAAAGCCTAAAAGCAGGTTTGCCAGATCAGCATGGGGATAACACATAGTTTCTAAAGGTTTAAATAGAAAATTTATTGCAATTAAAAAAAAGAAAAAAATTGAATTTCTAAACTTCCGTTCTACTGGACATTTCAGTAGCAATATTGAGCTGGAGTCTTGATAACCTTTCCCCTTCCCATTCCCCTCCTCCCTTTGTCTCTCTTTCCTTTCTTTACAAGGTTAATATTACATGCAAAATGGAAATTCAGGATTTCAGATAAATTCTCACTCTTGTTTCTCCTTCACGGTGTCCCCTTTGGGAAGAAGACTGCCCTTAAAAACTCTCCAGAACCTGTTGGATTCGCTGCAGACTCTGGGGCAGACACAGCCCCTAGGGCTGCTCAGCTCCAGTAGTTTGAGTGTGAGCTTCAGCGAGAACTGTTCAATTCTTAGAACTCCAACTGCGAGGCTGCTTTCTTTTATTCTATTTACTTCTAATGTCTTCAATTAATTGGCAGGAAGGCTTTCAAGCCTATCCTATACTATCCCAGAATCCACTAGTTAAAAGCAGGGATCTCACACTTTTCCTGTTTCAGGATTCAGGTGCTCAGAGGTATAAAGGGGCAGGAGCAGTTCAGCCGATGCTGAGCACTTCTGCCCTCCGTGGTGAAGCAGAAGTGTGTGCAGCTGTGGCCCAATCCCGTTCGCCTCAGCCACGAAGCAGTTTCATTGAAGTTACTCTTAAAACCCACAGGCTTTGCCCATTGTGAGGAAAGCTGCCTTCACCTTTGGCACTGAATGCAAGATCACTCATTCTCCTGCTCCTCCCGTAATACTTAGGTCCAACGGATAAGGCAGCTAGCCCGACTCTAAAGTTCGCCTGTTCTGTGAGGTTAACCTTCACTTTCATGCTCATACTTTCCATTCATTTTTGTGAGCGTGATTTCTTGAATATATCAGGTCACAATCTTCAGCAGCAGAAAGAGGAGGGATGAAAACCATTGTTAGACAAGAATGCTAATTCTGAGAGAGAGCATCAGAAGGCTGAGTCAGCCTGTGCCACATTGTGAGAGTTCAGCAATGCTCCATTCATTTGTGAGGCAAGCCTCATTATGAGGAAGCTTTTTAAAAGCAATTCATTCTGAGGAAGCTTTGGATGCAGTTCCAAAAGCAGAAAATAAAACCTGGGAGAACAGGGGAAAGCAAAAAGAGCAGGCAGAAGAATCAAGCAGGAAGGCATACAAAAATCAGCTCTTTTGCAAGTTCATTTTTTCATTATGTTTGACATTCTTTGGGAGACAGAACTCCTCTGCACACTTGTGGCCTCAGGCAGTGAAGCTAGAAGAAGATATTTCAAGAGCTGCAGAACACACACATAGCTGTAGAGCCCAGAAAAGATACAAAAACTGAATTGACAAGATCATGATGCTAACTTGCTCCTGGATTACATCAGCCAAGGTAGCCTATATGAAGTAGAAAATTGCACATAGTTCTAGCTATTTTGCCACTTATTTGGACCTTTGGGTAATGATGAAAATGTGAGGTATCTAAAGTTCAGCTGAAAAATAAAAGTCAAACCCAATACAAAGAGATTAGACAGACTTCCAGATGAAAACAAGCAGTACCTGCAAGTTGTGCACGATTTTCTGGGAGGTGAGAGATATCACCAGCAACAGTTCTGATCAGACAACTAGATTAAATTTATATATAACTTGATGAAGCCCTATGGGTTCTAGCAACCTTTGTGACTGTCATTTTTAAGTTAATCTCACCATCACCAAGAAATTAAAAGAAAACAAAGCGTTTTGTGCTCCCTCTGCTGTTCTGGAGCAGCAGGTAGCTGACAAATGCTATATCCACAGCTCTGATATTTAACAAAATTCAGTGATGAAGAAGGAAAAATACTTTCAGCATGGTTTTGTATGTAGCTGGCTTTGCTGTTATTAAGCAAGGGAACTAGAAAGGCAAAATGTATTTTAGTTCCCTTTTAGAAGAAAAGTCCGTTTCTCTTTTTGACATTGATAGAAAAATAATTTCTAATGTTTGTTGAACTACAAGGAACCTTGGAAAAATCCTCTCCTGGCTGATACTTGGGGCAAGGCTATGAGACTGAGTGGCAAATTGAATTGGCAAATTCTCTCCAAATAATTCTTGTTATCAAGATTTTCAGTCTCAGTCTAAGCTAAGGATTGATTAGGCCTCAGCTAGACTTATTAGCCAAGTAGAATTGAGGATTTAATTCAGATGCTCAGAGAATGTAAATAAAAAATACTTCCTATTAAAAATAATTTGAAAGATAAAAGAAATAAAATAGTGCTTTCATAAAAATGAAATTTTTACTCATTGGGTTTACAGGAAAATACAAATGAGTTTGAGATAGGTTAAAGTGTTCAAGACCAGGCTGGATGGGGGCCTGAACAGCCTGGTTTAGTCCATGGCAGTGGGAACTCAATGGTCTTTAAGGTGCCTGCCAACCCAAGAATCTTCTACAATTCTCTGGTGTTCTGGCTTTGGTGCAAAGAAAGTTTCTTCTGTCCTTCACAGCGTCCACATGTACTATCTTGAGGGATAATTCCTCCTGCACAGCAGTGGTACTTCTGCTGTAGTTCCTGCAGGAAGAGGAGAGAGTGATGTCAGAGTAGAGAGTGACCTTATTAGTCTTTTCGGTAAAAAATGAAAAGAGATCAGAAGTCCAACGGGACTTCTGAGATGAGATAGATTTGATTTATACTGAATGAAACACCTCTTAGCTTTTGGAAGAACAGAAGCTAACCTTCCTCACATAAAAATTGTATCAGTAGATTTTTTATACCTGATTAAAGATGGGTTTTGGTTCCAGCAATAACTCAAGGGAAAACAGACATTGTAAATACAAAGTGGAATACGGAAAGTACATGCATAAACATCAGTGACACATATAACCCCAGCTTCCTCACTGGGAACCTGTAATGTTCTAAAGCACCAAAATAACAACCAGCTTGATGTTTGAATACATTCTTATGGTCCTAAAGCTATAAAATAATATTCCTCTACCACGACATAATTGTACTACTTTGTCCTTTTTTTCTGCTGGGTTACTACTTCTGCTTTGGAACTGCATTCATGCAATCCTTCTACACGGACCACAGTTGCAGAGATCAGCTGGGGAGCTCTCCTTTGGTGGCATTACTGAAAACCAGCCGTGTCCCAAGGCAGACACAGGGCCCCCAAGGACAACCGGATCACATTAGCAGAGCACCTGTATAAACAACTGGAGAACCAGGCCACCTTCTTGCTGCACCCCACAGTTCTGACCTTATCACGCTCTTCATCACTTAGAGAATTGCTCTTAAAGGCAATTTCAGAGGGACATAAAATATCTTCCTTCAGCAAAGAAACTTGCATAAAAAGACGTGAGAAAATTCCACTGGCCTTTTGATTAACTCTAAGGAACAGGACTTGCTAATGTAATGAAGCATGACACATCATCAGGACGCTGCATTTGTCTGGAGAAGTGTCAAACAGCACAGTTTCATGAAGCATGAATAGTGTGCATTACGGAAAGAGAAAAAGATTTAAGTTTTATTTCAACTTCAGCTACCAGCTCACCAGCCCTAGGGTAGAGATACTTCCATATCCAAGATTGCACAGTTTAGAAAGCCACATAAAATATTATGGCATGAATAATAATGAAAGCATGAAACCCACACTTCTTGTAGTTGGAAAGAGTAGGTAAATTCCATCATTTCTATGATAATATTTTTCTTTCTTTAAGGATGCCCTAAGAAAAATTAATGCTTGCCTTAAAATAAAATGGACAAGGCATAACACAAAAATTGAACTACTTACATTATTAATTTGATTCAATTTTATAAAAGAAAGGTAGGTTCAAGGAATATTTTCCTTCTGATTCGTTGAAAAATGTGTTTTTAATGGGATGTATATGCTTAAATGTTCTGGAGAGTTCAGGGTGATGACGTACAGCTGTGTCCTATTTCCCTCTGTGAAAATTACAACATCTATGAATTATGTTTATACCATCCCAAAACCAGAGAAAGAGATCAGATCTCACAGCATTAGGGTCTAATTTTAGAATGCACCCAGTTGCCTGATAATCATTTACACCAGAGATGCTGCTATGCTTTCTTATGAACTGCAGCTAATTATTGGTAAAATATTACAGAAAATAAACCCTTTCCTCATTTCTGCAATGACTTGTGAATGGCTAGAGCCAATACAAAGGAGCCTGAGCTTCTGAAAAAACATCTTTGATTCCAGGACTAAGATTCAGCTCAGGTCTTAACCCAGGTGATGGAAGTGACCTCACAGGGTCTGGGCCAGCTGCTGGCCTATTCTCCCCAAGAGAATGCAGAAGCTGTAACCTTCATGGTCACTTTTGGACCATCCTTGCCTTCCTTAAGTACCACTTTCAGTCTGGTTTGGAACCCTGCTCCTGACTTTTTTCCTTCTAAGCAATGTCATATTTAAAAATGATCTGGTTCCACACTTGTTTTTTTCCTAGTCCCTTCTGAGTCACAGACATCACTATTCTGATGAAAATGTCCTTTGCTCTCTTGAAGGCTCTATATTTGGCCTTAGCACCACTCCAAAATGATGCAACGAGCCATTTTAATGAGAAAAGTCTCTACCAAAAGGGCAACAGAGCTACTAATATCTCATTCTTAGCATTGTCATGATATTTGTCAGGGCTATGTAAAGATTTGGAATTAATTATTTCGAAAAGGTTTCTATTTCTGGAATTTTTAAGTGTCTTCATCAAGGTTTGAGTAAAATATTCTAAGATCATTACCTGAATTTCATCTTCTTAGAAACAAAAATTACACAACTGGAATAATAATAAGCAAAATTATAAGGAGAAAAGAACCCCAAGCAGCAAAGTAACAACCAAACCACAACTGTATATAGAGTAGGCATTAAGACTCTGTTTCACCTGAAATAATCAGACCAATTTCACTCCTTTTGTACCTAATCTACAACAAGTGGAAAGAAAACATAAACACCATCCTGAAATGCTGCAGAAGAATTACGAGGGTAGTGATACTTGATCACGGTGCCCAGTTATTTTCTACATATCAGTTCCTGCACAGCATGGTCTGCCTGAGAGGTGTGAAAGATCAACAGCTGTAAAAACAGAGCAATAGCTGCACTGAAGTTTCACACCTGCGTGCAGAGACTCCTCCATCAACTGCATGAACTTTGTCCTCTAACTATAAGGCAAAGGGGTTTTTTAAGTGTCATGCTGCTGTTTCCACAGTAAACAATGGGCATAATTAAAGCTATTAAGTATCCTTCAGGAAAAAGGGTACCAGAATTAACTTGGAAAAAATATGGCTTAACTGGCTAGATCTGTAATTCTTCTACCGGAGATGATAAAACACTACCAAATTAAAAAAAAATAAGGCAGTAAATTTTTGTTATTGCATGGAAAAGAACTACAATGCTCAGCTGTAAATGCAGTTCATAGTGAAGTGTTATTAATAAATAGGCTTTTGACAAGAAAAGTTTAGTTCAGTACAGCATAATGTTTCACTGGATTGCACTGCACTTAGTAAACAGAGCTACCTACAGACCCGAAATAATTGTAGCTGGAGAAAAACATGTGAGTTAGCAGAAGCACTTTGACACTGTGACTTTAAAACTAGAACTCCATGATACAGCAATCACTTGCTGTTCTCAAAGGAGACTAAGAAGTAGAAGAAAAAGTGGTGTAATTTATCATTCTCTGAGCATTCTTTTTTAATAGAAAAATGATGCTGACTGGAAGAATTTAGTTGGGGTTTTTCTTTTTTTTCCAAAGCCATCAGCTATGTAAATGATGCAGACCATATTGATAAACGGTTAAAATAGAATGGAACAAACCCAAAATTAGGAATCTGTGGCAACAGCTGTCCAAAACAGAATATCTTCATCTTTCATTTAGAAACCTCCAGCAGGTTGAGTTATTCTATGCTGCAGAAATGCCTTTGGGATGTGCTCCTACTGGCATCCTTGTACCACCTGCTTGGGAAGTGCTGTGCCATGGGCCTTAGCATTTGCACAGACTTCTGTGAGAGGAAAATGTCAGCTTCCATCTGATGTCTCAGTTTGTAGCTATGAGAGCCGCGCCTGCACGAGCCGTGGCCAGGTTTACGGAGGCAAGACACACACACACACACAGAGAGCTCTGTGACTCTAATTTCAGGGAGGCTGGGATCTGCATCCTGTCTTTTCTATCCAGCAAAGCGATTATATGGTGAATGAACAGATTTCATGCATGTGAAATGGGACCTATTCTATACTAGCTACTAAATGGGGCTCCAGGAACATTGCCCCCTCAACTTCAGACTTAAGACTTTAAAGCTTCCTATTAGAAACACTTTTTCCCCCTCAAAATCTATTCAGTTATTGATATGTCTTCCTTTTAAAAATATTTCTCATGTCATGGCTGAAATGATTTATACAATAATAGACCTTATGTTCTCCCCCTGCTCTTTTTATAAACAATATTTTTACATCTCAGGGGAGGTGGTCTGAAAAAAAAATTATGTAGAGGGGAATTACTAGAGATAAGGTACCTGGAGAATAAAACTAACTGCACCCTACAGGTTATAGAATAACAATAATATATAAAAAAATAATCATTGAAAATTGGAGAAGCCAACAGAACTGAAATTGGAACTTTATACTTTAGGTAGAAAAAATGTGTACAACAATCCCGTATTGTGAGGAAACTATATTAAACTGTTATGGTGAATACATTTCTTGGAAGCAGGTGGCTGGTGAAGTAAATAGTTTTCCATTTTGGTTTTTACATTGTCTTTGATGAAAAAATCATTTGTTTAACACAGAATATCTTATAAGGAAGGCCACCAAAGCTGATAGATACCACTGTTTTACTGACATGGGACTAGTTCTTTCACCACAGGAACTATTTTACCTATTTAACAGTAACATTTGCTCTGCTTACTCTTTGGTTCATCTGTGCCACATCTTATCCAGGACAGTTACTGGTGTGTACCCCGTGATATTGAGTGCTGTAGCCAATTGTATTTCTATCACTAAACAAAAGTTACTTCCTTCTCAGAGTGGGAGGCAATAACAACTGAGAGTCTGAGAATCAATATTTTAACTGAATCAGTATTTCAGAAATCTTGCAATTTCCTTTGAGTACCCCTGACAGGATACAAAGTTCAACATTCAGGGATGCAATCAGACAATCCTCTAAAAAATGAATATTTGTTAGGTATGGAATCATGAAATCATATAGGTTGGAAATAACCTGTAAGATCATTGAGTCCAACCATAAGACTAACAGTGCCAAATCCAACATTAACCATGCCCCCCATTGCCACACCTACACCTCTTAGATACCTCCAAGGATGGCGACTCTACCTGGACAGACTCTTCCAGTGCTTGACAACTCTTTCTATGAAGCAGTTTTCCATAAAATCTGACCTAAATCTCCCCTGGCACAACTTTATGTGATTCCCTCTTGTCTTCTTACTGGGAGATGAGACCAACCCCCACCTGACTCCACCCTCCTCGCAGGGAGTTGTAGAGAACAGTGAGGGTCCCCCTGAGCCTCCTTTCCTCCAGGCTGAGCCCCACCAGCTCCCTCAGCTGCTCCTCATAGGATTTGTGCTCCAGACCCTTCCCCAGCTTCATTTCCCTCCTCTGGATCTCCATGCCCCTCACCTCAATGTTTGTCCTGTAGTGAGGAGCCCAGAGCAAAACACAGGATTCAAGGTGCTGCCTCACCAGCGTCCAGTACAGGGGACAAATAAGCAAAGAATAAACAACAAAAAAGGAGGCCTGAACACCTCTGAATACCTCAAAGACATTAAAAAATCCCAAACAACATGAGTCCTCCTAGGAATACCTAAGCTACCACACTAAAAGACTGTTTCTAAGCTAGATACTTTATTGCAGAGAGAGCATCTGAGCAGATCCATCCTAGTCAGTAGTTACTTAATTTTTATGCTTTCTTGCTGTTCATTCCAATGCATTTACAGCAACTCACTCAAACTACATTCACTCTGAAAAATTAAGCCCTGGTGCTGCATTTCAATCTTAAAAATTTATTTCATTGCCAGATGTTAGAAGGACACAGGAAATAAACTCTTGAAAGTAGACAGAAGCTGTTTGTGCCTGGCTTACTTTACAGCTCTAAGATTTTCTTTTTGCACATACCATAAGCCTGTAAATCCCATATTCAAAGATTCCTAGGAATAATTTCCAAGTACCTGAGTATTTTTCTAAGATTTTGGTTACTTCTGTGTAGCTGGCAGCTATGGTTTATTGCATTTAAGAAATAAACAAAACAGTTTTAAACAACATCATTTTAAAGACAAATTACCTTTCTAAATCTCCAAAGAAGCAATCTCACTTAGACACAAGAAGATCTATCGTCCTCTCATCCCTAGGCACAGCTTCCATTAAAGCAGATCAAGGAGGGAATACATTTTCTCGTATTTAGATTTTTAAAACTATCTCAAATAAGAACAGTGAAGAATATTAAGGCCGATCTAATGGACAAGCCATTAAAAAAGAGAGCAAAGCACATGCATTTTATTGAGCGAAAACAGCAATAAGTGACACACAGGTTGCTATACTAGTACAACCCCATTTTACTGGCTTCAGCATATTACCCTTGTCCAACAACACTGAGGTGAAAAACAAACAAAAAAACCAAACCAAACCAAACCAAACCAAACCAAACCAAACCAAACCAAACAAACAAACAAACAAATCAGGGTGTAAGACTCTGGCCCACAGCAGAAGACCAGCAATGGGTCTCATTGCGGGATCTCTGCAGCTATATAGAAAAATCATGGAAAGCAATAAAGAGGCATAGAGCTGTCAGGAACAACGTCCCATTCTCCTTGTAGATAACCTTCATTTAAAGCCCACTAACCTCAGAATCCATAACACAGAAATTTTAACTTCAGTGATACAGTAAACATGAATATTGGGCTAATATAGAAAGTTTTCTCCTTCCACCCTAGAAGCCGCAAGTGTTACTTTGTGTTTTTGTATGCAACAGCTTCACAATCAGCTTCAGACAGAATTGGAACAAGTAGGAACTTCAAAAATGTATGACCACCAGTTTGTACCCCTGGAAATGCTGTCTTAATTTAGAAACATTCAGGGCAAAATAAGATAATGTCACCTTCTGCTTTTCTCACTTTTTAATGTGCTCCTGGAACAACCAGCAATGAATATACACACATAACATACAAATATATCCTACATACCCTATGTAATCTCTCTGCACTATTTCTTCGAAGAGGTGAACAAAGACCATTCAGTACTCTAAGCCTGACAGATATTCTCAGCACCCCAGAGTAACTGCCCTCCATGTGCTCCATTTGTTTTGGAGTGGAGCCAGATAAAACACTCAAACTTTAAGTTCATTTTTTTCCCCCAAATGCTTCTGTATTCTTTTACACTGTTATAAAGAAGAAAACACATTGTGTAGTGTCCTATTAATACTATGGATTCATTGTTCACAGACAGATTGAAAACTGTCTGGAAATAAATCAAAATAAAGATTTTTTACCAAGTCACCGAAATCTAAACAGTTTTTGTAACAACTTCATACTTGACATTTAGAGCATTTATTTTATATAATATCAGTGTTTAAGCTCTTTTATCCCTTGCTTCTGTTACCATGTTTGAGAAGGGGCAACAAAGCCCAATGTGTTCTAACTTTTGACCAGCTTCCCTTGTGTTTATAGTATTTCATGCCATACTTTTTGGGTCTGACTATGCTATTGAGAAAGAAAATTTTGTCCCATCCTACTGATACTTCTGTCTTTTGGCTCAAGCAGTTAAATATTGTCTTCTGTGGTGGATACACTCAACTCCCTAACCAAACTGGGAGCAGTTTGGTACAAGCTCCAAAGGAGGCAAAGGTCTGAGCTGTAACCAGGCCAAGAACTTCTCCAGTTCCAATCTGTTGTCTGAAAACCCTCTCAGGAGCAGAGTGACACAGTGAGCATCAATGCAGATGAGCTTGGAACATGATCACGCGATTAGCACATAAATAGCAGGCGTCGTTTCCCAGACTCATTGATCAAGGAACAAAGAAACTTGTGGATACATGGAGTCTCATGCATACCTTTTCCACCCCATGTAATTTGACTACAAGCCAACCACTTTATTCCATAACTATGACAGTCTAAGTGAGCCTTCTTTGAGTTCTCCGGCTAAGTGGCCTGGCTGCACCAGTGATCTCCCCTTGAGCTGGGACACCTCTTGAGGTTCTCCTTGAGGCAGAGAGACCTTTTACCAACAGCAAATCTTCGGTAAGGAGCCAGTATAATTGATAACCTTGTGTTATTCCATAACTATGACAGTCTTTTGTCTAATTTTGATTTTTGTCTTGTTCAAATGATTGTGCAATACAGTGTTGGCAGTATCACCATTGAACTTTGTTAAGCCATGCTTTAACACCATATTTCAATTTAAAAAAAAAAAGTTTATGACACAGTAGCTTAACTGCTGAGAAGAATTACATATAATGACAGTTCGTTATTTCTTAGGTGAAATGTGGTTCAGCTTAGCCATTAAAAAAAAAAAATTCACATAAGGAATTATATCCCCAGAACTAGACAGCAAGAAGGAAAACAATTGCTTTCCTTCCTAACCGTTTCCAAGCCCGTTGTGGTGGCCCAGCCCACGGATGGGCTGTNTTTGCCCCTGACCAGGACGCCTCAGCAAGACGCCTGCTTGGCCTCCGGGCGGCCAGCGGTCAGCGTCACAAGCCTGTTTACGTAACAGCTTCTGTGTTAGAGAATAGCCCTCCTCCTCCAACTACAACAACTGTAAAAATCTCTTTTACGTGAGAATTTTTTTCTCTCCAAGACACAAACAGGGCAGATTTATCTCCCTGTTTTCTGACTCTACTTCTGAAGTGTGATGTATAAAGTACAGCAAAATATTACTTCTGTTGATCAAAGCCATTCCTGTTTTACTCTCAATTCAGCACAGCAGTGGGATTAGTAGCTGTTCCCATGTTACCCCTCAACAAGTAGCCAAAAAAAAAAAATTTTGAATTTCTAATGTCAGTAGTGATTATTTTGTCCAGTCTCTAGCCCAGTCAGTGGTTGGTATGCAGGACTGTTTGTACTTGCTGTAGATTGTGAAATGCAAAGGATTTGTGATAACATATTTGCATGGCCTCACTGTGCTAATCTGATTTTGTAGTAACTTTGTAGACAAAGTTGTTTCAGTAAAACTCTCCCCAAGGATACTAAAATATGAGCAACTGTACCATTTGGTATAACTCTTTATATGAATCGGTCCTATTATCGTATCATAAAATATTCCCCTACTTTATCACATGCGTTATTTTCTTCATTGCACTGTTCAAGAGAAGACTACCTACATATGAACAGTAAAATTAGAGACCTGAGCTTTGTTTAAGGTTCTTTTGGTAATTTCTGTGCTCTTTATGTTTGTCTTTTTCTGCTAGGACATGGAGTAGAAAAGACAGACAAGAGATTGAAATGAGAATGGATTGCATAGAGTAAAATGTTATCTTCATGTATAATTGGCTTTTCTGCAGTGCTGGTGTCTTCTTCAGATAAAAACAATAGTTTAGTATCAAACCACATAGCTAAAAAGATATTATTTATAAGTATGACTAGACTGCTTTGAAATTGTAACATGTATACTTTTGCCTCCTAAGTGATTTAAGGGTTTTGAAAAACTCCTAAGACATATTTGGTATAAGGACAAATGCTGGTTAGTTGAAGTCTCGTCATTGCTTGAAGTCAGGCATGATTTACTGTTTTAGGTACCCGACCAAAATGTTGTCCTGCTGTCACAACTCCTGTTGACAACCATGAACTTTTCTTAGTATTGCTTACACGTTTCTCAGAAATGCCCCAGGAGCTTCAACGTGAGGGCTTTCGCTGCTAGAGAAGCATTGTGAAGAAATATGTGTTAAGAGATCCAGCTGCAAACCTTTCTGTGTTTGAACAATCCATAAGAAAACATTTTTATCATCCTTGGTTGTACAGAAGAATACAAGGAAGCTGGTGATGCAAGACTGTCCTATTGCCTACTGCCATTGAAACAGTGGCTGTTTTGCTAATATGCTGAGGATTTTGCCTTTGTGTTCCGTGATTTGCCTTTAACAGCAGGGTTTGCAGAGACAAACCCCATACTGAGGAACTGGCCTTTTTCCATGGGTGGGGAAGGTCTCAGCTTCAGCAGTGACCCTGTTCCCAGTACAGGGGTCAGAGCCACTCTTCCTTCACCAGCAGAAAGAAATTATACACCACCTTCCCCAGTACTGCTACCTAACACAAATATCCAGAAATTCATTATTTAAACCATATTAACCACACATATTTTCCTCAGCTTTGCATTATATGCACTCTGCTAAACTGAATCAATTTCTTTCTATAGTGTGTAGTCCCATTTTCTGACTTGAGTTCTCTGACAATTTTTTTCTTTGTTGCAGTATGATTCCTCCCAGTAAAGAGGGCTTCAGCCTTTTTTAAAGAGGGTAAAATGCTAGGTACTTTCATAAATAGAAATGCTTCAATTATTCTTTCATTCTTTTGCACTTCTGTAACATGCTGGAATTTCATTTAGCAGACCATTTCCGTATAAAAACATATCATTTGGCAACCTTGATGCAGACTTTTCTGCTGTTTATGTGAAATATGCAGCTATTTCACCTACGTATTTTAACCCAGGCTCCACATTCTTTACCATCATTCTTTGGTTCACAAGCTTAAAAAAACTCTCTTTAGATCTATTTCCCTGCTGTCATATTTTCCTTTAGATATATTCTGAAGAAAGCTTCTTTTTGTGAATTGAAAAATGTCATTGCATGCTTTGTACTGTCTAATTTTTCATCTTATTAATACCAATAGTGTAACGCATTTGAACACCGCAATATTTTCATAAGATTCATTGGGGGTCTACCTTTTTCCAGCACTACTCTAATGTTCAGATAATGAAGCGTGGGGGCTGAAATAGATAGCCTGCTGACCACCTGAACCCCGAAAGATTTAAATGTATGATTCTAAGCTTTTAGAGGGCTATACCTTCTGGAAGAAAGATTCCTGTGGTGCTCTATCATTAACATCTAGACACTTCGTACTGGAAAACTCTGATGAAAGCAGGAATTCAATTGCTTCACATAGCCAAAAATACACATTCAGGCAAAATGCTAGGGACAGGAATAAGGGTTATTGAGATACACTCATACTATCAATTAAGCTATTTGAAGACATTTCTTTTTCTTCTGTAAAGATTAAACATTTAGGTGGCTCAAAAATGAACAAGTAACTGAAGTAAAATACCACCTCCGGTATTTCTCTTAAAAGGGGCAGAAAAAGGCACCAACAAATATCGAACTAGAGAACAAATGCAATATGCTGACAATAACGCTTTCTATGAAATTTTAACCCCCAGAAATTAGGTGTCAAGAAAACGAAATAATTAACAATTTGGAATATAGGCAGTAGTAAATCAACTATGGTAAATATATTGTTATCAGAAATTATTTTTTGCAAACACACTGGTGATAGACAGGGAACTGCAGGGGATTTTCAAACTTTCAATTTGCAGGTTTTATGAGAGCTATGAAGTAGGTGGAAAGTACAAAAGATTCAACAACAGTCATTTTCATCAAAATTGACTGCAAGTTGTCAAAAAGCTTAAAAGCAGAAAATTTAGTGTGTGTCTAATTACTTTGAAATAGCTGTAGTCAATGAATTTAGAGGCAATACCTCACCTTTGGTTTCTTCAAGACCCTTAGAAGTTAAAGACTGTGTCCTGTATCATAGACTAAGTATTTTCTACAGACTGTCAGAAGAGATCCCCTCTCTCTCCCAGCAGTCAAAGCCAAAAAAAAAAACAACTCTTGGCTCTTTGTCAGGGGTCTTATTGACTTCACTGAGGCTGAGGCTTTACTGAATTTTCAAAATAAAATTTACAGACAGCTGAACAAGAATATGACCTGCACTACTTTAAAGGACATACTTGATTCTCAAAACACAACAACTTTAATAAAGGTTATTTTATTCCAAACGTAACTGCCCTTTGTTATATTAAATATGCTTTGTATCTCCCTGTCCTCTCACATCAAACACGCATTGTGATTGCAAAGTGCAGTCTTTCTGGCATGCTTCCTCAGTGTTACGTCCAGATGTATTGCACAAACTCTCTGATGAGGACCATTTGTTGCACCTGGAAGCCCTGAGAATTTGCTTCTGTATGGAATATTGCTGCCAAGTCAGAGTCATCTGCACTTC
Organism: Mystacornis crossleyi; assembly: GCA_013400655.1. NCBI lineage: Eukaryota > Metazoa > Chordata > Aves > Passeriformes > Timaliidae > Mystacornis > Mystacornis crossleyi. The sequence continues at coordinate 11,299 of VYZQ01045629.1, read as the reverse complement.
AGAGGAATATAAAGTGGTAAAAATCAAATTCTGTTTGACACCTTGATCGTGCCTTGAGGCTACAAATCTGATGGTTTTTGATTAATGAAAAACATTGTGGTTGTGAGAACAGGTGGAATATGACAATTCAAGATGTTCCTAAAATGTAGGAAAAGATAAATAGACTTCAGTGTCTTTGACAAGTACTTCTAAGAGATAACTATAACCACTTTAGTCTGGAAGGATTTTTGGCCATGAATGAAACTTTTGGTAATCCATAGGCATTGTGACAAATCGTCAGCTCTCCTGCATTATTTTTAGGCACACTGGAGTTCAACCTACCCTCTCTGCTCCACAGGCTATTGGGAGACTTCTTTGGCAGTTGCAAAGTTGGATGGGTTTCTATTTATCTTGCTGTGAAGTGGAGTTTTCTCACATAGCAAATCATCTTACAAGGTGTTAACATTTTCCGTTCCCACTCATCAAAACACTTACCACGAAACAGATGCACCAAAGACGAATCAAGTTTGAACTCATACTTTAGTTACCAGGCTTCACTTTCAGCAGATCTGTGTAGACCTGTTTAGACACAATTCAAAGAAGCGGATAAAGCTGAGCAGACCAAGGAACAGCAACCTGCTGTCCTCTAAGTACAGCTTAAGGAAAGTTCTTTCTCTCCTATATACTGAAACTATATGGTATCTTGCCCTGGCCAATCAAAAGGAGAGGATATCAAGATTTGCTCTATTTTTACTAGCTGTACATGGCCCCATGAGTTATTCCCTCCTACAGCATCACTGCAGAATTTGAATGTCCTTTATGTAGGGGAGTTTTCACCGCTTCTGTGCCCTACATCAAAATAGGAACTCTGTTACGTGCAGAGCCACCAAGGAAAGACTGTGCTAAAAGATGGGGAGGAAACACAAACAGTACAAAAGCACACAGTTGGATAGGTGTGCAAGGCAAAAAACGTGCTTATGGGTGAATGAAAACCAAAAGAACCATCCAAGTTTAGTACCACCACCTAATATCCTCCCATTTGTAATAACTCATCTTAAAAGAGGCAAAAGACTTTGATTTGCCATAACTGAACTGTGCTTGCTTCTTTTGAAGCATTTGTCCTGTTAATCCTCATAAATTCATAACAGTCCAGTACGATCATTATTGCCAGGTAAATTAGTACTTTATTACCTGGATGAATCCTTTCAGTTGTTAGTCCTCCAGGAATCCTCGCAAAAAATATTTGTCTAGGAAGGATCACAAATTAAAGCACCTTCTTTTCTCTAATAAATTCACTAGGAATGTCTTTCTTCAAAGCATAATGAGTAGTCATGAGCTTTTATCACTATGAGACTAAAGAGAGCTGATTTGACAGTTCTGCCTTCAGTCCTCTTCACACTTTTATATCAAAATAACTCCTCTGACTTTGCTGAGATTGCTTCTGCTTTGTACCAGGTTTTGAAAATAATCATATCCAAATTCTTTTGTTTCAATGATGTCTTCATTTTTCTTGCACATTTTATGAAATCCTGAAGGAACGATGACTGGGACCACCCTTGGTTTGTATGTGCTCCTTTGAGCTGAAAAGCTAAGTTTTACGCTGTGCAAACTCCTTCAATGGCTTGAGAAGAAGGGGCACAACTTAGGCCTGCTTTTTTGGAAGATATCTCTCTAAATTGTTTAAGGCCTTTCGTTAGTACTAAGCAATCCCTTAACCAGTGCCTTCTGTCCTCCCGCTGTAAGTTAAGTACTCATCTGAGGAGCTGATTGAGGATAGAGAGGACCAGCTTTTGCCAGCTCTGCAGTGACATGCCTGCGTAATTTCTCTGCTTTGCACATGTGTACCTGAAGAGAAAAAGATACACCTATAGGAGGTACTGCAGCCAGTGCTGTACCCAAAATATACCCAGGCAGCTCAAGAGTCAGCACAGAGAAAGGGAACTTTTCAGACTATATTCAGGGCTGCTTACAAGAGCTTGTTACCTATGTCTGTGCTTGATTAGTACATATGTAAGGTACTATTGATATTAATCAAACTGTAACAGGGCTGGATAGTAATGCTGATGCATTTGATTTGAACACAAAGGGAAAAGGTTTACCTGGGAACTCTGCAAGCAAAAACCTGTGTTGAGGAAGCAACAATGTGCTTGAGAGAGCACATGGATGCATCTCTGCCTGTCCGTGACACGGGGGCTCCCAAAGGAGTCTCCCTGTCATCCCCTGGTGGATTCATGCAGGTGCTGCTGCAAATTTCCTTCACTTTAAAAGATGTGCTTTCTTTGCAGGCAAATCCTCACCCCGTCTCTTCATATCAAATTA
>VYZQ01045627.1:2424-26592 GCA_013400655.1 Mystacornis crossleyi | reverse complement strand
ATACCTTCGCAGAAAGGCAAAGCATTGTAGATTCTGACTGATAGACACCTTGCTATTCTGTCCAAAAAGCTGGTCCATGTGGGAGGACTGAGCTGTTACTGAGTACTACCACAGCAGCCAGCACTCCAAAAGCACCTAAGCAAACCCAAGGAACCTCACCTTGTTGAACCTCATACAACTGGCCATGGTCCATGGATCCAGCCTGTCCAGATCCCTCTCTGCTGACCCTTCCCACCCTCCAGCAGATCAACACTCCCAACCAACTTAGTGCCATCTGTCACCTCAGTAAGGGTGCACTTGGTCCCCTCATCCAGAGGATCGATAAAGATATTAAACACCACTGCCCCCAACACCAAGCCCTGGGGAACCCCACCCGTGACTGGCCACCAGCTGGATGTAACGCCATTCAACACTCTCTGGGCCTGCCATCCAGCCAGTTTTTTACCCAGTGAACAGTGCTGGCATGCAAGTCATGAGGTGCCAGCTCCTTCAGGAAAATACTGTGGGAAACTATATACTACAGTATAGGTGGACACATCCACAGCCTTTCCCTCATCCACCCGCTAACACCTTGCCATAGAAGCAGATCAGGTTCATCAAGCAGGAGCTTTCACAAACCCATGCTGCCTGGGCCTGATCCCCTGGTGGTCCTGCACATGCCATATGATGGCACTCAAGGTGACCTGTTCCTTCCTTCCCCAAAACCAAGGTCAAACTGACAGACCTGTAGTTCTCAGATTATCCTTCCTGCCCCTCTTGTAGATCAAGTATCACATTTGCTAATCTCTCTTGCTAATCAGGTTCTACACAATTAAACTTCACAAACATTCAACCCAGACAGTAAGTCATTTGGAAATATATGATGATGGAATTAAATTCAGCGTATTAGGAAGAATGCTTTGACACACCTGTGCCAGGAATAGATCTGCTGAGGTGCAGTGATTTACAGAAACATTACTGTTGATGGTAGACCATCTATGACGCAGAGAGGGAAAGGGAAATATGGAATAAAAATATATAGAGAAATAGTGAATAAGCTAGAACAAGAGTGAAATTCAAAAGGAGAAAATATTATCTATTTGGTTTTTAGTACATCCAGTGAACCAGTTTAATATCAGTATCGGAAGAAATGTGGTTTCCATTAGAGTATCTGGTAAGAAAGAAAAGCACAAATGAGATTTGCAACTTGGTGTTTTCATTTCTTTCCCACTAATATTCAAGACATTATGCAAAGGAATAAAAATAATATTAGAATCTAAACAATTTATAGCAACTTGCAAAGTCACCTAGCTGACCCTGTCCTAGAAAATGACAATGAGTCAAATGGAAAATGAGTTAGACTAAGAGTTGAAAGATTTTGAAATTTGGAATAAACCAGGAATTTTGTTCCTGTGTCTAGATATAGAATAGTGAGGTTTACGTGACTCTACAAAGCATCATACTTAGAATGAACTAAGTAGTTTATGTTAACACAAAAAAATGGTGAGAAACAACATGTACATTGATTGCACTGCAGCAGGCATGAAGACAGATCTTTTGCAATCAAAATGAAACACAAGGGCTCTGAGAATTTCACAGCTTACTGGCCTCAGCTCTCTGGCTGTCAATCTACCCCTTGACACTGGGGCCCAAGTATCCATTTGCCAAGAAAGCCTGGGAAAAGTTCTCATCAGTTCTTAGATCCAGGAGGAAAAATATAAGCACATGCAAACCGTGGTACGTATTTTACAGTGGTTACAAAGTCTATAGGAATAGCATTTTCTTCTAGTGAAAAACTCAAACAAATAGAAATAGCTATAATGCAAAATAGACATCTAACCCTCCTCTAATGTTTTGTGGGGTTTTTTTTTGTTTTTCTGCAGCTTCATATTTTCACACCTAAGATTCAGATCATTATGTTTCCTGATGTAGCAGATAAGATGTAGAAATCCAAACGTTCACTCAATACATCACATTGGACTTTCAGTCACAAGTGTAGTAATGTAAAAGCCTCAGCTTAAAGGATTAAGTACTATTTCTTATTTTTTTAGGGGTAGTTTAGCTTGATCAACAATCTCAGTCAGCTCAATAAATTACAATCAGTATTTTTATTAAATGGAATGTTTTCCATAGTAAAGCTAAACTAGTAGAAAAAAAATTAAATGCGATTTTTGTTTGGGGGAAAGGGTAGTATAGCATATGAAATGTACCCAAACCAAACGGCAGCACTCTGCAACTTTTATTTGGGAGTACCAAAACATTTTTACACACTCAGCTAGAACAAAAACATCTTTTCAGAATTGTGCTGGTTTTAAATCCCAAGAAACCAGCTCATGTGGCTACATTTTGCCTTGCCTTCCAAGGGTGTGATCAGTACAGAATCACAGAATATGCTGAGCTGTAAGGGACCCACAGCAATCATTGAGTACCACTCCTGGCCCTGCACAGAACACCCCAAGAGTCACACCATACGTCTGAGTGCATTGTCCAAAAGCTTCTAGAAGTCTCTCAGCCTTGGTGCTGTGACCACTTCCCTGGGGAGCCTGTTCCAGTGCTCAACCACCCTCTGGGTGAAGAACCTTTTCCTAATATCCAGCCTAAACCTCCCTGTCACAACTTTAAGCCATTCCCTCTGTCACTGGTCACCACAGAGAAGAGGTCAATGCCTGGCCCTCCTCTTTCCCTCATGAGGGAGGTTGTAGGTTTCACATTTCCCCTCAGTCTCCTCCAGGCTGAACAGACCAAGCGACCTCAGCCGCTCCTCATACGGCTTCCCCTCAGGGCCCTTCACCACCCTCACTGCCCTCCTTTGGATGCTCTCTAATAGTTTAATATCTTTCTTATATTGTCAGGACCAAAACTGCACACAACAAAATAGGCTTGGGTTGGTTGCAATTTTGTGTTTCTGGAACTAGGACAGAGATGGAGAAAAGATGAGTAAATATGAGTTAGAACAACCTTATATGAACTTGTGTCACATTATGATCAGAACTCTTGCTCCAGGAGTTCTTCTGATGTATCACTTAATATTTCCTGAAAACTATAGAGCTGGTGGGTATTGAGCCAATCATGCCTTTATTTCTAATATTTTATATCCCATCTGTCATCCATTGTGGCAGAGAAATGGACTCTTATAGGTGAATGCAGAATAAAATCAAGTTTGCATGGATTCAAGCAAAGACAGTTTGCCTTTCTGAATCATTGTTATTACTGGTATTACAGGACAGAAAAGTGACAGAACCCTTAAGACCAACAGTTAGAAAAATAAAATTCCGGTTTACTTATGAACTTGTTATTTTGACTGTGGAATATGCCTTGAGAGAAACATGGATCTCCACATATTCATTCTTCATAGAGGAAAACACATCAAGTCACATTTTGCTGGCTACAGTGTTTGAAAAAACTTCCAATGTTGCAGCATGAAGCAGAACTTTTCACATTCCCAGTGCATATATGTCAGAAACATCAATAAAAGTAATTGTTTTGTTATCCTCAAGGGATAACTATGAATACATTTACATTATACATAATTTATAGACGTATTAATACAAAGCTAGCAAGGCGAGACATGAAATGAGACACATACACCCAACAGGTCAGTAGCTGGAACAACTCATTTCCACATTACCCTTGAGCTAGGACACCAGCATTTTATACACTTGTTCAGATGAGACTGATGTGCAAATTGCAAAGCTTACAGTTAAAGAAATGAAGGTTATATAACATGATGAGGTGTATTTATCAAGTGACCATAGATGCATTCTTTGTACGGCAGGAGATTAGAAAAATGTTAATTTTAGCACTGGAGATGTTACGTGGTGCATTGTGCATTGAGTTGCACCAAGCTGTCATTCAAATAACAAAGGAATGTTAGCACCAAAACACTATGGCTTTTGTGCACTTTGAATTTTTAGGAAATCTAAAAAGGAAAAAAATCTGACTCATTAAGATGACGTATCAAGTTCATATGCTTCCAGTGCAAATTTGCATAATTTCTATTTTGAAGTCTGTGCCTTAAGAAAAGCTATGCCACTGTTGTTGAAATAGATGTTTTATAAATAACCTTTTCATGGAATCATAGATCATTAAGGTTGTAAAAGACCTCTAAGATCAGCGAGTTCAATAATTAACCCAGAACTGCCAGGTCCACCACTAAGCCATGTTTTCAAGCACAACATCTACATGTCTTTTGAAAATTTTCAGGGATGGCCATGCCACCACTTCCCTGGCCAGCCTGCTCCAATGCTTGACAACGTTTTCTGTGAAGAAATTTTTCCTACTATCCAATCTAAATGTCCACAACTAATGGCACAACTTGAGGCCATTTCCTCATGTCTGACTGCTTTTTACTTGGGAGAAGAGATGACCCCTACCTTACTACAATGTCCATTCAGGTTCTTTTGAACAGATGCATCTATTTGATGCAGATCTTCATATCCACATTTTGTGATAAACCAGAAGCATTTTACAAGAAAGTTCATAGAATGAATGAATTACTGACAGCTACCACACTCACACAGAAAGTGAAGTGGCTATTACAAAAAAAATGGCATCAGGAAATAAAGAGCATTCAGCACTATAAAGTGCATACATCTAAAGCATATTAGAAATTTACCAAACAAAAAGGAATTAACTGTAAGGAAATACATACCTGGAAACCATTTTCGTTAACTTCTTTCTTATGAGATATGAAAATGCATTATATTAATTCACAGACTTTTTTTTTTTTTTAGTCTCTTCAGTGCTTCCAAAGACAAAAGTGAGTTGATTGACAAAGCTTCAGAAATTAAATCAGATATCTGTGAAGTTTCAGGACTTGTAACTCTATTTAATGTTTCCACCAATAAGTCTGCAATTGTGTAAATTAACTTAATATTTTAGCCTACTCATACATCTGGTCTGCATAAAAGGGACTTTTAAAAAAAAATCACTCAAGCTATGAAGCCTACCAACTTTAGTGAAAACAATATGCATTTAACTAGTCCTGCAGCTCTGACATGAAGGCCGTATTTTGTTTCTGCTTGTTCATCAGGAACAGAATTGGCCCCCAGGGATCTGGTCTTTCAAACTTGCTTAAAGTCAAACACATGAAGAGTTCCACTGGCTTCGGTGGAACTACTCATATCCCAAAAGCTAAGCACACGCACAAATCCCTATCATCTTACAAATGTGCAAAACCAACACAAGATCTTTGTGTGGGTTTGCTCCTAGCTGATGACGCTTTCAGTGAAGGAGAAAAGCGTGGTACATTAAGTTCGTGTAGCATGGCTGTAGCACATCTGAGGGCTGAGCTAGAACTGGACCAGATACTTTTATACAAAATACATAAACCTATTTCTTTAGCTCTCTGTAGGACACATAGGACTGTGTGGTGTAGGGATAGACAGAGACTGACTGCTTCACTACTCAGTAGAGTTGAGACTGATGCTGCTTTGACCTGTTGGCTGCTGATACAGCACAGCAACAAGTTCCAACAGGTTTAATTCCCAGATCCGCTGAAGAAATAGGTCCTTGCACTAAATAAGACTCAAGAATGGACCATCGGCTCAGTTTGGAAATCAGCATTCCTTAGATAATTTGTATTACTCAATAAAAAGTACAAATTATGACATACAAAGATTAATGAAATGAGATGTCTTAAATCAATCAACAGTCAGGCAAATTTCTAAGCAAAACCAGACAAATGACTGATGGAAAAGTATAGATGAGCAGACAATTTCGGACTCTTACAATAAATTTCTACAACTAAATCCATCAGAGGAAAAAGAGGTAGAAGGGATTAGAACAGCACCAAATTAAGCCAGTAAAGTTAAAAGAAAAATAAGGACATTGAACAGTTCTGTCTCCAACTGATGCCAGTTACATTATTACACAATTTGTCTGACGTAATTACAGTTTTAGGACAGACGTAGAGGTGAACACGCTTATATTTGAAGCGAGGAGGATTTAGAGTCACAGGACATAAATTGACCTGAGGCTGAAAGTGAAAAACACAAAAGACTAACAAGAGCCTATATAAAATAATGACAGCAGGAACAGGATAGAAATAAATCTCCCCCCAACAATAACACAAAGGAGAAATAAAAGACAGATTTCAAGACTGGCTCACTCAGGCCACAGTGAAATAGCAGTGTGCTAGTAACCTCTGATCTGGCAAATCCCGTGCTCACACAGCAATGAAAATTGTTAAATGGAAAGATGTAGTAAGACTTGTGGGGCTTGGTGGAGGAATGCACCTGCCTGCAGGGAACAGCCTGGAGGTTGATCTGCACAGGCATAGTCCTCTGCATAAGTAACAAGCTCACCTGTACACACACAAAAATTCTCCTATGTTTTTGTCCAAACAGGTACTAAATGCAGGTACAAGCATAGGAGTCTCATCATACCCTGGATCCTAACTCTTTTATGGCCTTTGAGACCCCCATGTTTTTCACTCGGATTAAAAGAGAGGCAATAATGGTGGCTGGTTGCATATTCATTTCATTATCATTACACATTCATGGGAAAACCAGTAGTTTTCCCACCTTAGAAAATTTTTCACACTTTAACAATTTCCCCTACAGCAAGATTAAGTCAAGTCCTTTCAAAAATTTTAGGAGGGCAAAAGGTAAAGACCAAATTGTCCAGTGTTATTTATTGGCACATTTCGATTCTGTTTCTATTATAAACATATGAGACCCTCTCTAAGTAACTTGCTGTTTTGAGGTGTCTAACTCTATACAGAACATCTATTATGAGTCATCTCAAAAAAAAATACATTCAGATGAGTATACAGACTGATGAGTCCTTCTGCAATAGAAAAGCTTTGTCAACAAGTAACTGACCAGTTACAGCTTAGGCCTGTCATAGTCTCTCTCTAGTTTTATGAACTAGAATTAAGAAAAATTAAGGCTGTTACAACACATATTTAAAGATTGACACTCTGGGACATTTTCATGCCAGATCTGCCTCTCAGGTTTGCACTAGCACTGTCTGTCATGTTCAATCAGATGCTTACAAAAATCATCCAAAGGTGAAGAAACCAGTGCATCCAAAGGTGAGCATACAGTGCAACATGACACTGGTGGAAGATACTCAATAACTCTGCAAATGATGCTCACAGAAGACAGATATTTAAAGGACAGGGTTCTATGTATCGATATACACCAGGTAATATTTTCTTAGCACATTACATATAAATATATAAATTCTGTGTCCGTGATAAATGTTTACATAGTATACAACACATTCAAATCACAGAATCATAGAATCAGTTAGGCTGGAAAAGAGCTCTGAGATCGTCGAGTCCAAGCTATGACTAAACACCACCTCGTCAAACAGACCATAGCACCAAGCGCCACAACCAGCCTTTCCTTAAACGCCTCGAAGGACGGTGACTCCACCACTTCTCTGGGCAGCCCATTCCAAATTCCAGATCTGTTTCTACGGCTAATCAAACGAATGGCCCAGCGACCCGCAAGAGCCCCGAGCCGCGGTGCCGCCGGCGGGTGCCCGGCGCAGCAGCACCGCCCGGCGCCGGGCGGGAGGCTCCGGCCGGGGCGCAGAGGTGCGGCAGCCTCTGCCAGCGCTGCCGCCGCGCTCCGCCACTTACGCCATGCAGGGGCGACCTCTGCTGTTCCTTTTGTTTTCAGAACTACAAAAGCGGAAAAAACCCCCAGCGTAACAGACCAAACCATACCAAACCACCGCTTTCCTTTTGCGGAGGAGGAGGGGAAAGAGGCTTTCGACATTCTTCCAGCGCATCGCAAATTGTCTTCCCCGATCCGCTGTGCCAGCTCAGTCTGTTGGCCTCCATATTAGACCTCTGAATACGATATCATTATTTGAGACAAATTTATGGTATTTATATACAAGTATTCACGTGGTAGGTGTCTTATTTGGACTGTGAAAACAAAAGAAATAAAATAACTTGTCTCTACTGAAGGCAGTTAAAGAACTTGAGTATAAAAGCCAGTTAGCTAATATTCTGCATGAGCGGGTGATTTCAAATCATGTCTTGTTTTCACTGGTTTTGCTAGGAATGACATTTGAGCAGCTTGATGCAGGAAACAAAGTTTTTACAATCAGTGCTAATTGTGAAACCTTTCTGGATGCTCACTGCATACCTCCACAACTTGCAGAGTACAAAGAAGCCAAATCTCACACTGAAAGAATGTAACAAATTTTGCTCTATTTTTTAGTAATGGAAAAAACAAGAGCAGCACAGCAGTAGCGCTCTCCACCCCCCAAAATAACCAAAGTTTTCTCCTTATTTCTGTTTAAAGGTGTTTTGCGGGCCATCTAAAGCAGCCGTCTAAAAATTTTTGTCTTTCTTTGCTATTTTTATTAAAATTTTAGCTAAATTGGGTAGGAAACATTTGCATGCAAGACTATAAACCTAGAATCTTTTTAATTCCTCAGTGCATATAGAAAATTATCTAAAGGTAACTCCAAGGACTTCTCTACATTCATTTTAAGGAGGTGCAAAACTAGAAACACCAAGTGTTAATGTAAAGAGAGGGCCAGGACTTCCTTTTTTCACTTAAGTAGCTAGGCACAAAAGTTTAAGGTCTTTTAACTTTCAACAAATTTCTTTCACTAGCCACCAAGGAAAATGAAACAAAAGAAAAAGAAAAGAAAAAAGAAGAAACGTGTTTTATCCATTTTCAACACATCTTCAATTATATGAAAACTTACCTTTGAACTTCTACCTTAAGCAAAAAGTATTACTATCCCCTTTAAGCATAAAGCATTTCCAAAAGCCAGAGTAGAAAAGCATAATTGCTGTGCCGTCATTGGAAACTATGGTTAAATAGAAACTTGACTTTGCTTCACAAAAATCACCTGGTTTTTAAAGCCTGAGAGAAAAGGACACCACCATCAGCATTTATATTGACAAGAATGTTCCTAAATGCCTTATCAGGGTGATTTAATTTTCCATCTGTCTGCTGGATTTGCTTTGCATGAAGATCTGGACACATACAAGAATGCGTGTGTTTTCTTCTTCTGCCATACTACTAAGAAAGTAACTCAGGATCACAGAGCAGCCTTTTGCTGCAACTAATCCCTCCGGATCTGGCCGAGCCTTTCAGGCTGCGCTTCCTGTCTCAACCCGCCTATGCATTCTGAAAGCAGAATGAAAAAACCCCAAAAATTTGGCAAACAGCCATTAAAAAAAATACCAAAACATTTGCTATGCAGGACAAACTTCAAAGAATGCTGAACTCCCTGCCCCCCTCTAAATGAACAGTGCAGAATCCTAGTTATTCCTTGGCTTCATCACATGGTGTCAGGATCTTTTCTAGGGTCAGATTTGAATAGTGGGAAGCCCCAACCTCTGTACCACATTGGAAGTAACTGCAGGGTTTACATCATCAGAGTTAAAATGACTTCACTGAGGCAAGGCTAAGGACCTGATTATTTTTCTGTATGAACAAGAGTTGATTTAGAAATCCACAAAATAAGCCAAAAAGCTGTTTTTTATCTCTTAGTTAAAATTATCAGTAAGTTATTTAAAAATATGATTCTTCTCAATATTTTAACACACTAATAGCGGCTAATAGATCTGAGAACCACATTTACTAAGAACATAATTAATAACAGATCAAAATCTAGGACCAGACTGACCACCTCTTACACACAGTGGAGACCTTCATGTTTGCAAATTTCAACTCATTGAGATCATCTGTGCACATGGGCAGCAGAGTAAGGAAGGATGCACGAACCTGTACCTCTATCTTGTGCCCTAGTTTAACTTTAGACAGCTATACGCAAATATAAATAACAAATACAAAGTCTTCAAAGCATTCAACAGACCTCCACTGGTCACATGCTGTGTTTAGGTAAGTAGGCCTGACATAGCAGTGATCAAATGACTGTGAATTTGTGAGCACTCCTGTGAAGCATCCTCTTATGATGGAGAGCCCAGAAGTTCTCTCTCTCTCCCTCTGAATTTATGATCTACCCACGCACACTGATCAGGCCAGCCTTGTCACAGCATGGGTAACTTCCCACCCCCAGTAAAAGCAATAAAGAAAGTCCCTAATGTCCATGGGATGTCACTGTTAGTTTTTCCAACAGAACCCCTATTATTATCCTGCTCCCTTCTCCCACTACAAAAAGAGAAGACAACAGTAGGGAATTTACCAGACCTTACATTTCCACATACAATAAGTAGTACCTGCTCCCTTTATATCAATATATGGTGTGGCAACAATAAAAGAGTTTTGGCTGTTTGTTTGTTTGGGGGTTTTGTTGTTGTTGATGATGGGGTTTTTTGTTTGTTTGTTTTGAGTATTTTTCCATTTGGTTGTGTTTGCATTTGTTCAGGTTTGTGTTTAATAGTGCCAAGACACAGTTCTGCTTCCTAAACGGGGCGGAACATTCTATATAGCTCCCACAGCAGCATAGATCTTCCTTCATTATTCTTTGGGAAAAAAGCACAGGTACATTTTCCTGACTTTTTCTGGTGTTCATGATAGGAAGGAAAAACAATTATTCTTACCATGTTCTGAAGTTTTTTAAGCTTACAGAACTGTTTATAGATAGAATGGCTTTTATTTTGATTACATATTCTTAGTAACAAAGAACAAGCAATAGCACTGCAGGTAATGTAAGAAGGCAGCAGAAAAAAACCAGGCTGGTGAATATGAGAAAATCGTATTGGTATTCCTTCCTCACAACACAGGAAACACCTATTTGTCCATACCACTTTTCATCATGGGCACTGAAGCAGGATTAGAAGAGTGCTTAACTAGATTATTTAACCTTCCCTGAAAGAGGTAGAGTAACCCAGTCAGTTCCCACTCTGTCACTACCTATGCCCTCCAAACCATCTCCCTCCCATGGTATGAAATATAACCAGACATTTCTTTCCTTCTCAGTGATTTATTTTTCTGTAGATAAATTTAATCCTCCCCACTGTCTCCCACACAGCTTTTTTTTTTTTTTCCAAAAACTTGGACACAGGAAAGACTTACTAAAAAGAATACAGATTTGCTATTATAACGGAAGGTAACAGCCTTACTGCCCCTTACATTGTCTTCAGAAGGGTAGAAGACACATTGCATCACCACATATTGCTCTGTACGTCTCTTGGAGGTTTAAGATTAAAGTACTCCTTAGCAAAACAGCTAATAATAGTGGCAAAGAGTTGTGATACACACATATTCTGTCATTTTACATAATATTAAAAAACGTATTTTATACCAGAACCTCTGGTATAAATGGTATAAAGAATGAAACAGTGTCATTTTTTACTTCATCTTTAAAGATAACGAGACATCTCAATGCTGCGGAAGTTTTTCTCTCTGATGAAAAAGGAATGGGCTATTTCCTACAATTGCCAAAGGACTGAGGTCTGCCAAGGAGGCTCATTTTGCTTGCATCATCTTAAAGGAATGATCCACCAAGGTATATAGTGGCCAACACAGCATCTGGAAACTTTGCAGCTGAAATTGAATGCCAGAGCTCACTGTGGCAAAATATAAGAAAGCTGTTTACAGTGACATATATGACAATAAAGATCAGAGCATAGTTTTGGCACAGAAGAAAATTCAACCCTCAACTTTATGTTTGCCAATATCTGGTTTAGTACAGCTATTCACTTAACAAGGCTTTTATTTATTAATTTCAAGAAAGAAGATAATGACCTCAAGTATTTAATTACTAAGGCAGACTAAAGGGGAAGAAAAAAACTCCTTAAACCATGTATTAAAAAAAAAAATTTAAAAAAGCCAACCCACAAAACCTTTTCAAATACGCTCTTAAACTGTCCCAGAATTTTTTTACTGATGTCTTATCCTGTCTCTGGAAATTCTCCTTCTGTTTCGCTGGAATATGTACAACACAAATTCTAGACACAAACCTAATAAGCAAGTAATACACACCTACACAAATGTATACACAAGTTCATTACTAGATACTTTAATACTTATATATTCTGTGCCATGGGAAGCACACGTTCCATGTATTTATATAGATGTATAGATAAGCCACTAGTTGAGTGGAGAGTACTAAACAGGAAAATTATGTCTTGAAATATGACTGGGTGATTATATTTAGACTCTGAAAGATCCACTGAAGTGGGAATCATCTGCTTTACAAAGTAAGCTCCTGGAATAAACATTGGATGTACAGTATTCATCTGCAACCCAGCAAATCGCTGCAATGTAGAACGTTGTGTGGCTTATGAATGTGCATTAAATTAAATATTGTTACAGAGTTTTTCTCCCACCTTAGGATGCACTCAACACTTTCCTCCTTCCTGTCTGACAATACGTTGCCATGCTGTAAAAGCCCTAATGCCCATTTCAACGATTAGCTGTACATCAGCATTACTACCTCAAATCCACAAGTTTCACATCAAGCATTAAATGGGATGAATATTGATCTGCTAAAGAGGATTTATTTATTTCTAGCTCTATCCAAAGATCAACTACTAGCAGCTTTTGGTGGATCTGTTGAGCTCTCACAGCACAAAGCTACTGCATACATGACACTGGACTTGACATTTCAGTTTTGGAAGGAAACCAAACAGTAAATTCACTGCAATAATCCTAGATAAATGAGATGATCACTGGAAAAGCTGAGATAGTTAAGTGGTCTATCAGAAAAGTCCAAAGGATGATATTGAATTGTTGCTACATAGTAACCTCTCTCATGACAACATGGCACAGATCACCATATCAGATGCCAATATCTTTGCCTTAAAAAACACCACGTCTTCAGATTATCTTGGAACACTTCACAATTATGTTCCGAGCTGAAAATTTTATACTCAGTATGAGTATAATCAGATACATATCAATATCACAATGTTTACCCATTCATTCCTTTTTTGTCCTGTTCAGTCAATAACACACTAATGACTGTATAATGCGTTCAAGAAACACAGATATCTATTTCAACCCCCCCAGAACAGGTAGGAGGTTTCTCGTGATGTTAGTGCTGTCCTCAAAATGTTCCTTTCACTGTATTTCAGTAGGGATCATCTTTTACTCTTTGGCACTGATAAAGTAGGAAAACATACAAATGAGGGCTGCACGCAGATTAGAGATGAACTGGTGAGTCGCTTTGCCTTTTATACTCAGATGGCAAGGGCATAAGAGAAAGCTGTGTTTCCACCAACTTTGACAAGGAGTGTTTGAAATGCCAGTGTAAGAAGCCGTGAAATTTTTGCTGTGTCACTCACACAGGAAGCTGAAAAAGTCAGTCAAAACATTGCCTCAGTGCTATGATTTCATCAAGACATATCATTTCAGTAGCTAATAACGTTGTTCTAGTCATCTGTTAAATGTTTCGCTTTTATTTATCTGATTTCTCTGCACCAACTTTCCCTTATGAGAGTATTACTTTAAAGAACACCTGGAAAAGAAACAGAAACAATGACATACAATGCGAATATTTGCTGCTATTAAAGCTTGCCTCATTTTTGCCTTCTTATAAAGACCACAGTTCCCAAAAATTCCTTCCAAAAAGCCATCAGGAAAAAACCTGTTCAGCATGCTATCAATACCAGATCTGAAAGCTGAAAACCAATGCTTTGTTTTGTTTGCTTGAACTCTGTGAATTCCTAAATGTCCTTGCCACAGGTAGCACTCAGTTTAATTAGGTTTTTGTCTGTAGAACAGTGTCTGCTTCACCAAGGCTAGAGGACTTTGGGCCAGTTCCAAGTGTCAATGAAAGAGGAACAAAATGTATTTCAACATTAGCCCTGTGGTAGACAAACTTAATCTGTTTGTTGTTTGTTTTTTTTTTTTTAAATAGCTCTTCCATTTCATCTGTATATGTATAAAAATAAGACAGGCTTCTGAACACAGTGTTTATATGTTCAGATATACTCCAAATGCAGAAGCTTGTATTATTTATAAAAATTCCTTGAATGAAAAAACTCAAAAGAAGTCTAAAAAGGTAATCTGAAATCTTTCCTGGGTAATCTCTGATTGGTTAAATATCTTTAATGGGATATCATTATTGCAGCACCCGTGCAAAGTTTTCTCTTCCAACAGACTGTTTCATTCTTTGGGGAAAACAAAACAAAACAAAATGAAACAGTATAACCATAAGTAAACAGTGTTAGGAGAGTCAGTTATATGTTGCCTTAAGCTTTCAGGCTATTTGTGTCTGGAACACATGAAACGACACCAGATTCATATCCTGAGAAGTAAGAATCTTTTTCCTGTCTTTCATATTCTCATAACATGGCTCTCTATAAACTACCTTCTAGGAACAGTGTCTACATTTGCAACATAATTTGGTAAAAACTTAATTTAAGTCACTAATTCTTTCCATTTTTTCCACTACTAAATAAATTTAAAATAACAGACTGTTACATAAGGAAAACTTACATAAAAAGATGTCTATAAATATTTCTGTAGTTTGTTGGGAGTATCCATCAAAAGGAAATAATATTAGAACAATTTGCTTAACTCTGGTTTAGTACATAGTGCTTTTACCTAACAATAATTCCTTTCTTCACTAACGCTTCATAACACTTATCAGTCTGAAAAAGATTGCACTGCTTACGGTTTGAATATAGCAGCACAATTTCAGGCATGGTGAAACTCTGTATTCTATCTTTTATCCTGACAGTGTCCTTTCGACATCCCTATAGTAATTTCTGCCTCTACAACTTGCTGTACTATTTAATTAAAAAAGGCATAAGCTCTTTCTTCTTCCCACCCTTCCCCCAGCCCTTTGCACTAAATCCCCAAACTGTTAAAAAATGCTCATATCTTTAAATTATTTTATGGTGAGTTTAAAATCAACATTTTTATACTTCCTTCCCCCCCCTCCACCCCTCTAGATTTACTTACTCATCCTTAGATCACATCTAATCTGCATGCAGAAAATGAAAATACAAAGATGCCATAAATAATACTTGGTGTTGAAACAGAGACACTGGTCATCCTTGGAGTAATCACCAACAAGGGTATGACCAAAGGCCAAACACTTCTGCAGAGCTTCCACCAAGTCATGTGAGAAAGAACTGCAGTGAGCAATTCATAACAGTGCAACTTCCTCAGGCAGCAGCGTCCCCCAAATATGCCAGATTAATCTGTAAATCACAGATACTTCTGCAAGTCATATTTCCACACAATAGAACATTTTCTCTTTTGGCACAAAACATCAATTTACGTAACTTTATGTGCTTATTAGGAATTTTGTGAAACGTCAGTCTGTCCCACCCCATCTTTCCACCCCCCAAGTACTCAGGTTTTAAAGAATGATCATAATCCAAACAGAGCTATATGATGAACACTGTGTAATACGTACACCACGTGAAATACAGATGAGGATTTTTTAACGTATTGTTCTACAAATCAAATTCTAACACTGCCTAAAAAACTCCTAGCTGCATAAAAAGATGCAATAAACCTCTCTAACAGTAGCTGATTTGTATGCAACATTGACCATAAGGGTAACTCTTCAGTAAACCTGAATCTCATATATAATGCATAGCAGTTAATAAATCATAGTAAAATCAGGTGGCTTAAAGCCAACAATACCCAACTAGTAATGGAAAGGAGGGAAAGATTTATAGAGAAACAGACTCTGTCTGGATTTTGCTTTTAAGAGGCTCACACAGTACAGTGGGAAGATCTTGCTGTGGTTTCCAAGTAGACACATCTGTGTCACACTGACTCCATCCTTCTCCCAACATTGCTCCTCACTTACCGCAGGTGATGCCTCTTCTCCAAAATCATCTTCTTTGACCTTCCACTGGATTTTTTTTCTTATCAGCACCCCAGCATCTGAACTGAAAAGGAGAGAGGAGAGATCAAAATAAGATCAGAGTATCACTCCTGAAATTTCACGAAAACATCCCACACTGGCTTTCAAACTTAAAGAAGAATATTGAAAAAGACCCTCTTAAAACTGGCTTCTCAATGCTCAAAAAGCCATGCTACGAATTCCTCAAAGTGTCACACATTTCCCAGATTCAAAATCCAACTGTATAGAAGGGAGAAAACATACTTCAGCATTTAGGATGGGAAGAATGTTTTTTTTTGCTTTAAATATCAAGTGTAAAACTGTTCTCTCTCCTCATTGGAGAGCCAGGAGATCAGGATATTAGAGACGATTGCTACTGCACAGATCTGAGAAAATTCTTTTCTTGTTGTTTCAGAACTTGTCCATGGCAACCAGAGGTACTTAGCCAGGCAAAAGTGTTAGTGCCAAGTTAAGATGCAGCACTTTCATGTTAAGCATGATTGCAGCTTCATCAACAGATAGTGTGATGTCAACTACATATGTGTAAAACCTGGCACGATATTTATTTCTTAGGAATCACATTCTGAAGGCATATATGTATAACTAATGCTGAAGTTCCTCAGTTCTCAGTTACCTTTGTATATGTCATTCGCTCTAAGGGGAGAGCATTTCTCTTTTTTGTTTGGTTATACTATGTTTATGGTTGTCGTGGCTGGACCATCCTGATTCAGGATTTAGCTTGGGAAAACTGCAGCAAATTTTCTAAAACGAATTAAAACCAACCCCCCAGTTCTCTGCACTAAAAAGCAAATTACAAAACGCCTACTTATGCCATGCGTCTAAAGCCGATTTTCTTATCAAAAATACCCCAGTGTCAGACGGGTACCACACCACAAAAAGCTTTTTAAAATCAAAAGCATCTTACAACACGACGATCCAACGCACTAATAAACCAAGGCCACGCTACCGAAATAAAGCCGGGTGAGCAGAGCCCCGCACGGCGGGAGCCTTTGCCCTTGGCCGGGTGCGCTCCCGCAGCCCCGCGAGGGGGGAGCGAGCGGTCCCCGCCCGCACCTTGCTGCCCGTGAGGGACCCCGGGCGCGGCGCCGCTTTCCCGGCCGCGAGTCCCTCGGGAGAGGCGGCCCCGCCGCCGGAGGGGCCGGGGCGGCGGCGGGACGGGTGCGGGGGTGCCGGGGAGAACCGGCCGCTGCCCAGACACCGCGCTCGGCCAGGGCTCGGCGGCGATTCGCGGCCGCCCGCCGGGCGCATTCCCGGCCCATTCCCGGGGCGGGCACGAGATGGCAGCACCCGCTTGCGGAATGCCGGGCAGCGGGCACCGGGAGCGGGCACGGCCCTGGGCTCAGCGCCCGGCCGGAGACGCCAGCCCCGGCCTGCACGGCTGCCACACCTCCCGCAGCTCCGCTGCACCGGGGGAGCAACAGGATTAATATAAAAAATTGCAGCCCCCCAACCACAGTGAGATGCAGACTGGAGACAAAATCACAGCAAAACTGACAGAAATAACGTGAAGTCTACCATTTCAGACGGTGATAAATATTTAAGTATCACCTACTGCTAGGGAAGAGGATGGGATTTTCTCCACCGACCTCAGGAGCTGTAGGGTTGAGTGCAATGGAGTGGGGCAATATGTTTTTCACAGATATCTTACTTTCTACAAAACAGTTTTTTTTCCCCTTTCCATGACAAATTATTTTCTTGCAACTTATTTACAGTGTCAAACAGCAGCAAGGAAGTCCTTCAAAATGATGGCTAGAAGCCAATCTCAACAGTATTTATTTAGGGACGATCATGATGATAATAAAGAGAATTCTTACCAAGTAATTCAAGTTTGTTCACAGTTTGTGTATAGTTTGGTCTAGTTAATTTTGTAGATTTTTTTATGACATAAAGCAACACGACTAGCACAAATAGTTACCAGTCCACAGTTTTCCAGTTCTGCTCTGCTTTAAAAAGGCAGGACGATAATTCATGTGAAATAACCTGTGTATAAAACTGTCTTGCAAACAAACAGGCAAGCCCTACAACTTGTGAGCTACTATGCAAGCAAGGGGCTCTCAGCTGCTGCCACCCTGTCCCTTCCAGAGGCACGGCAGGGGCCTGGCCTGAGCACTAATCAAGCCCATTTCCCTACTGCAGCTCTCCCAACACACCACCCCCTGCAAAAAAAGCAGCAGGCAGAACCCACTAATTTTTATGCCTTTGCTTCAGAGTATTGCCCATCCAGGGGACAATCACCATAATCTTATGTTGTGCAGGTACAATTCTTGCAGGTGCTGTTAGAAGGAAGCACAAGCAAGAAGGAATCCACCTAGAAAGCAGCACCCACTCACTGCTGGAAGGTGCTGCAATTTCCAAAATCTCACTGTTCATTGATGCTTCATCAAACTGGGAACAACGAGGCCCAGATGATGTAGAAGCACAGAGTATGCTGATGAACGAAAGCACACGGTTCTTACATGCACAACAACTGACAACAAATAATCATAGCAAAGGTTTTTCATGTATCAACGCAAGCACTGGATTATGCTTTCCTGGCAAGAAATGTAAACTTACTAAAGGTATTCCACATTGTCTTTACAAATAGCTAAGACAGTGTTATTCCAGAATTCATAGTTAGAC
This sequence comes from Mystacornis crossleyi, assembly GCA_013400655.1. Taxonomy (NCBI): domain Eukaryota; kingdom Metazoa; phylum Chordata; class Aves; order Passeriformes; family Timaliidae; genus Mystacornis; species Mystacornis crossleyi. The sequence continues at coordinate 8,280 of VYZQ01045627.1, read as the reverse complement.
TTGGTAATATTTTGCAAGGAACAGTCTGCTGGCAGACTCTGAGGATGTACAGTCTGTACAGTGTCTCGGTCTGTGGTTTGACTCTAGCTCTTAGCCAGAATATTCCACTGTCAATCAATCCTAAACAGAAAAAGACATTGCTCTGGCTATTAAATAAAAACAAGAACATGTATTAATTAAGACGTTCAGATGAAACAAACAGCAAAAATGTATAAAACCCTCAAGTTAATCAAGAATAAATTATTGGAGAAAAAGTCTAAATAATAAACATCTTTTTTTCCCCAACACAATCCCTAAGACTAGAACAGAAAAGAGCAAAAATCCTAAATATCTTTTCATGAAAATTCCAGTAGAAATACTATTTTGTTGGGTGGGTGGGGATGGGGGAGGGAGAGAAAAAGTTAAAATCAACTAATCCTCTTTCTGCCCTGCTCCCTGAGCTTTTGCAAGAGTTATGTACTCTATTTCAAGAAGAGTCCTAATGACTCTACATGGGTTCAGCCTGTCTGCAGTGCATTTAACTGCTGTTTAATCCCCATTTATCACTAATGGATGAGACTCCCTGAGCAGGTGGGGGTCCCCAAAATCTGTATTTGTTTCTGGTTTTTTTTTTTTTTTTTTTTTTTTTTTTTTTTTTTTTTTTTTTTTTTTTTTTAAGTCCTTAACAGACCATGCATAGAGTGTCAAGCAGATCTAAAAGATGCAACTGGAAAATAGTACATCAAGCTTTTGTATCGACCCCCATTTGGTAATGGTTTGCAATATGTGCTGTTTGAAATACTGGTATAAATTCAGCAAAAGATGATGTAAGATTAAATAAAGAGGGTCAGAAGTTTGGGGAGAAGCACTGAACAGTAGCAGAGGAGCACAGCAGCTGTTACACAGCACAGAGCAACACCACAGAATAGTTTATGACAGGAAGTGAAGAAAATTCCACAATCCACCTGAAGCTACAGTGGGAATTATGTAGGCAAAATATAGTTATTAAAATTGGAATGCAACCAAGACTTCAGGGGCTAATAACGCTTTTCTTGCAAGAGATAGCATAAAAATCCCCAAGCATCTTCATTGACCACAAACTGCAAGACCACAGCTTTACATCTCAATTGAAAGACATGGCCTTTTCCATGATAAATTGTCACAAGAACGTGATTTTTCTGGGATGTGATTTCCTGGCCAGCAGTCTCCATTTCCTTCCAAAAACTGCCAAAAGAGTTAGTGATCTTGGGATTTGAAAAAAAAAAAAAAACAACAAAAAAACCTCTCTAATATCTCTCTCTCTCTATATATATACACATACCTTTATACATATACACACCAATATATATATAGTATAATGTATATAAAAGAATCCTCATTAAAGCTATTGCAGGTGTTTAAAAAATAATTGGCCAGTCTCAGTGAAATGCAATTTGGCAGTCACAATGTGATTATATTTACTATATATTGTGTCCAATAAATTTCTTTGTGCTAAAATTTTATTACTTCTTGCCTAGAAATTGACTTAATTTTACAGTCCAAATATTCACTTCAATGAGGAATTAAAACATCTCACAGAAAAAATTAAACTACACAGAGGGTGTAGTGGGTTTTATGTCTGCATCTGTAAAACACATACATGTCATGCACAGATATTTAGGGCTATAAATGTGCAGATTCTGAAAGTACATATGCATTAGAACCATAAATACTCCCAGAAGTGGAACACACACATTTATGCAGTGTGTATTTGTTTATACAAGTATGACTAGAGTACATAAATGTAGATAAGCCTTGTGTGTATTATACATTGAAGGTTCTTTACTGTGCTATAAAAGATTCTTTTATGATGAAATTTGAGATGCACGGGTTTCAAGGAAAACTACGTGGAAAATAGCTGTCCAGTTCATCTCAGGACTGATTAGATAATGGGTGCTATTCCAATTTGTCAAATCCCTTTTACAACCACTGTAGGTACTGGAGGAAAATAATTTTTTGCAGATGTTTATTTAAAAACAAACTTGTTTCTGTATTTTGCTGCATTGAAAGATAGTGATCTCTTGCAGAGCCATGAAGCAGCTGTAAAGCAGCACTGATTGCCATAACATCTTACCACATAAAGAAGGAACATGCAATGGTAGGCACACAGTCGTCTTTAAAAATGGCAATTCTTCTGAACACATTCTGGTATCAATAACATTGGGTGGCTTAGAAACTTCAATAAAATTGTACCCATAGTACGATATACCTGCTAAAGCAGCAGGAAGAATTTATTTTTCTTTTCTTTAAATGTAACATCGTAAATGCTGAATATGTTAGAAAATACATATATATATATAAATACATATATATGAAAAACCCTAACTAGTATATAGTCTTTCATTACTTGAGAATATTGATTTTCCTTGCTTCATTCAGTGTGAGTGAATATTTTTTGAGTGAGATCCACTCCTAATACAATTCATGCTGGACAAACAGATGCAACATTTAAGACTTTAACATTGCAACCTTTATGGCTTTCTTTTATAGTCAAGGGGAATTTTTGAGATACATGTTGAGTAAATACATAAATGTTGTGACTTCTTCACTGTGTCCTCCCTCCAAGTAAATTTCTTGCCTTATTCTTTTGAATGTTACACTAAGTCCACAGCCTGGAGCATAATTTGGAAGTACACACAAACGGAGTTACTACAGTCTCTGTGAGATTCCCTGGTTCTTGGCTGTGCCAGATCTGCCAGGTACACACCAGCGAACGCGTGCTGTGCCTTCCCACTGCAGGCTGGCCAGGCAAGAGCCAAATTCTGCCTGGGAGTTTTGTGGCCACAGCAGCTTGTTACAGCTTGGGCTGGGGGAGCTCATGCTTACACCATCCACACCATGCATCTCATCGTGAGCGCTGCTTCCAGAAGGTGCAATTACAGCTTGTCTACAGACACACAAGAGAGTTTTAGCCCCAGGGAGTATCTGAGGGACTCTGCCCTCTAGGTACAATTACTGAATTTGCCTCCCAAACACACTATTAGCTGCGCACTTGAAATCTGAGTGTTGTGAATGTGGATACACGCTCAGAGTTTTGCAAGAGAAAATACATATCTGACTGCCCATGCGACTGATTATGGGGTGGCATCACACACTGTCCTTATGCCCAAATTGTAGTAATGCTTTTTGTTGTCTTTTTTAGGTAATAAAGCTTTTGATGCCTGCAGAAAAGAGGCATAAATAACTAGGGTTCGCTTTCATTCCCTAAATTATTTGCACTTACAGTCTGTTGGAAATTCAGCAGGCATTATTTGTAACTATGAATTGGGAACATAAACATTTACATGACCTTGGCATTCACAGCACAATTATCTATAAATTCTGACTGAACTCATGATTATTTATCATCTTTCTGAAGTGTAAGCATATAGAGGCTTTCACAAGGCTAACCAGAAAACCATCCACAACTTAAAATTGCCTTAAGCAATATTTGCAATATTGCAAGATCTGATCCTCTGATCCTAATGACAGCTATTCCCAATATAATCTGATGAAAATACATAAGAGAGAAGACTCAAATGAAGATTATTCACACAAGGACACATTTTGAGATTGAGCCCTAGTTTGTAATTTATTATTCTGGACGGCAAAGCACAAAATACTTGATTTCTTTGTTATTATTGAGCTTTATAGCCTGTTAAGTCCTCAGTTGTCCTATTTTGTATTTCATTTTTAATTCTTTGCTTCTGCTGTTTCGCCTTTCCCATACCAGTCATTCCTGTTTTCCTTACCTACACATTTTTGCATAGCTCAAGTGGAGTTGGGATGTTTACAGATGGCAGGTACAGGGCTGGGAGGATGAGCCCACACAAGAAGCAACTTGTTGGTTCAAACAGCAAGCGAGCAAACAGCAGATTTGGACTGCTCATCACAGAGCAGGGGCCTGGACAAGATGACAGCAACAGTCTGCTTGAAAGCAGGTTGGGACCATTACTGGTAATTACAGTTAATCAGCAACAATTGTCTTGACCAAGATACAGATCAACATTGAGCACTAACCTAACAGGACCTAATGAGTGTAATGGAGGATGAAGAAAGCCTGATTAAACTTGCAAGGCACTGAATGACCTGAGCAGATGAGGCATTATAATTCCCACCCCCTCTCTCTCTCCCCTTCTGCCTCCAGTCCCCAGTGCCGATGAAAACGAGTCCTGTAGCTACGTGGCGATACAGACTGTCACAATACGCTCTCGGTTGTGGCTAATGGCATTAAACCTTGCATTCTGGTGTGATTGGATATATTTCTATGCTTTATTTTTTTTAAAGCAACTGTCAACTGATATTATGCTATACAGCAATTTCTTAAAACTAATCAATAATGTTGTTCAGCAGCCTATGGTTACTGCAATACCCAGAGCATTTTTAAGGCATTTTGGAGAGGTTAGGAGTATCTAAGCACTTAAACAGAATTGAAAAATGTGCATGCTTTTCTATATCCTTGTTGGTAGTGCTCTTTCCACCGATCAGAAGTTCTTTTTCCTCCTGAAACTTCTGTGTGGGAACAAACAATTTTAAACCTTAAGATCCTTGTTAAGTATATAGTATTCCCATAAAATATCAATTACAAGGTATGTGTCATTTTTGCAGGTAACTAATTCTATGTAAATTTTGTTCTGAAAAGCTTCTGATTAAAAAAACTGAGAAAAACAAATTTAAGAAACATGTATTTTAGCATTTATATAAAAATATTGCTACAATAACTGCACATTTTACAAATTTTACATCTAAAAAGGTATTACTTCTCACAGTATATGCTATAAAATAAGTAGTAGTAGTAGCCTTTCAGGAAAAACATGCTATGAAATGATTTTATCTATTGACTCTTCAGGGTTAAGAAAGTGAACATGCAAAAGGACTCTAGACTTCCCCAAAATCCAAGTACAGATGTATAGACTATTTACTGAAACATAGCCCTGTCAATACCCCTTCTACTTCAAAGGAAGAGCAATTTGGCCAAAAGTAGAAGAAAACCTGGGCTTCTGGTGTGACACAACCCATCAAAACATCTAAAAGCCAGCCAGCATTTGGTACACCTGTGTTTTGTCAGGCCATAATGACATGTTTCCCGGCCTAGCCCTACTTTCACATATGCTTCACACTGCACCTATAGATCCTTTACAGGAATTGTGTAGCCAGTTTTGGCAGGAGTGAATAGCTGGAAGCAAATCCTTATTTAGCAGAGCATATCTGTGGAGTCTTTGTTGACTGTTTTGGGGTTTTTTTTTGTGTCTGATCCTGATATAATTCTTACTGAGCTAAAAGGACACCATTATTAATGACATAAGTACTACTACCAGTTCTGCACTAAAGGCATAGCCTGATGCAGCCCAGTCTCCCTGCTCTGCCTCTTTCTCAGTCATTAACCTCCCATTTTCCTGTTTAAACCCCGCCAAGACTCCTAGCCTGCTCTCAAGCTCTGCTTGGCCATTTGCTCTAGCAAGACATGCAAGAAAGTTACAGTCAGGATATGCTACAACTTTCCTGTCCTATACCCCAGAAAAATACCCAAAAAAGGGAAAAGAAAGGATCGTGCTCACACTGGTCATTTTGTTCAAAGTGTGGAGTGTACTGTGGTAGTAGATCTCAAAGTGCCAAGGTAAAAGGAGGATTTAGGATTTAAAGAAAAAAAAAAAAAAGAGATGGAGAACTCCATTAGACCCCAAAGCCCATTCTGCAGCTCCTGTTTTGTTGTGTGAGTCCTATTGAATGACCTACAAAGACCAGGAAATTGTGCTATATCTTATTTTCTGAATAAAATAAGCCAGGTTCATTCTCACAACATTGCACTGTGCTGAAGCTTTAGTTACAAAACGAGCCTGCCAGGAAGTTCTTCCCATC
>VYZQ01045625.1:6200-24215 GCA_013400655.1 Mystacornis crossleyi | reverse complement strand
CCACTGCCTGGTCAATGACAAAGACATTAAACTTTATTTTTTTTTTTTTTTAGTTTTCGGTACCGTAGTTCTTTGAAGGAGCTGTGGCATATGCTAAGAGAATCTGTCTCTCTAACTAAATTGCTACCCTGTATTTTTTTGTTGGGTCTGACATTCTGGAAAGAGCAGATAGGACATATCTTCTTTGCAAACACCAGTGCTCAAAACCTGTGTATGCAGAGTGAAAAACAAACTGTCTGCACCGGGTTCCAGCAGGGCTCTGTCATCTCCTGCTGCTAACAAAGGGACAACAATAAATTAATACACAATTTAATTTCAACACTGGCAAAGCATGAAAAGGCAAAAAAAAATTGTCATCCAAACACTGACTGTTACAAATCAATACTGTAAATCACACCACTTCTCAGCTGGAGAAGTGTCCTGAACCTTCCAGACTTCTCAGTGCTGAAAGCCATATCCATGTTTGTACAGTTTAATCTCCAAATCCTTATCTCCATGTATTTGAATACTTAGTTCTTGCAATAGAAATGGGGCGTATTCTCACATAAGAACTGTTGTCATTAGAGTTCCCTAAGGTTTTCAGTAGAAAAACAGGCTCCATTTGGTTTATATCTAATTTTTATCTGCTGTTTCTTTCAAGATAATTGCAATACAGTTTGAAATTCACTATAGTGTGGATTACACACCATTTCTAACAGTCACATCTGGTTTTGAGCTTTTCTCTGTAACATATGGAGTATGGTGATTTCTAACTATGCTGTCTGAAAACTGACCTCTTTCCAACTGCAAATACTTCATGTACTGGCTAAGTGAGGAGCAGATACAAGAAAATAATATGAAATGACTGTCCCAGCTGCTCAAGAAACAACAACAAAACAGGACCTATTGTTTGACCTAGGAAGGACAAGGCAAAATGGCTTTCTGAAGTTTATGATTTAAGAAGCGAAGCACATTACACACTAGGCTTCTCTTTGAGAAGGGAACTCATCATTGCTTGCACTGCCACACTCTGATTTTAGTTTTTAAAAGAATATGAAATTTAAAATAAACAAAACACCAAAACCCTCCAATTCTTTAGTAAAGACATCCTGCCATTTAGACAATGAGTATCATGTCACATTTGTATTGCTTTCCATGACAAAAATCAGTGATCCTGGGGATCATTCTCTGAGATGATCCACAAGAAAACCTATTCAGGAGGTTGAAATCTGAGTTTATAGTTTAGTGTAGACGTTGTCAGAAGTTCTAAATTAAACTAGGACCATCTTCAGAAACCCATGCATTAGAGGTGTTAACCTGAATGTAAATATCATCTCTTCTGAATTCCACCTGCTCAAAGTTACAGCTGTAATTTCATTTAAGCATTATATAGTTACAGTTAGATACTTTCTAGCCTATCCTGTTGTCAGAGCCTGAAGTACTGTTTGGAAACTGCACCATTACCCAGCGAAGTTGTCCATATATCCCTGTGGTGAAAGGCATTAAGAAAACACGAGGCATTATTACTAATTTACAGGGAGGTTCTGCCTGTGATGCCTTCTGTGCTAAGGACTCATCTGCTTGCACAGAGCCATGCTGTGGCTCAGCAATGGAAACAGCAGCAGTGACTGAAATATTTCCAGCTGCTGGCAGAGATGACTGAGTAGTTGCAAATGAGGTTTTCAGACCTAATGTGATAGGTTAAAACATCTTTTTTGTTTTTCTAATTACAGCAGAGTAAAACAGTTACCTGTATGATAAGAAACGAGGAAAGCAGTAGTTGTCAAAGTAATCAGTACAAGACTTTGGGACAGCAGCCAGTCAGCCACACATACTGTGAGCTTCTTTGGGAGCTCTTTGCTATTGGATACACTTGGGCTTTCCTCAAAGGCCACACCTGTGACACGGAATGGTGAAAATGTGCAGAAAATGCTGCATTATTGCAAATACGTGAAAACAGTGTAAATATTATAGTGACTGGAGGCACTCGAGATGGAAAATCTCTTTTTTATTCCTAAATGGCTGCCAAAATGTCCTCAAGGTGCTAGAAGTAAAGTGCTTTCAGGGCACAGAGCCAGTTCATATGAAAGGCAAATCTCTCCATTAAATATTTAATGCTCAGAGGGACCAATACTGACAAATACTATTTGGCCATTAGACCTTCACATTTTTCCTAGTCATGAGAACCTAATGCTGCTACCCAGGGAAAAGAGAAATATTTCAATTGCTAAGAGAAAGGTGTGGCTAAACTGAGCTGAAGAGGTCTGGTGGGAGTAATGCATCAAAGAGCAAAGCTTTGGAGCACATCCACGTGCACATCAGTGAGGGAGCCGTGAGTGGAGGTTTGTGCATTGCTGAACAGCTCTTCTGTACCTCCACTACCGCAAGGCAAATAAAGGAGCATCACTTACTAATCTTCTTAGGGAACTGACATGCCTCAGGACTTAGAACCTTTTCCTCTTATTATTCCACCTCTGAGGCTCTACTAATATTGTCCACTTCTCTCCACAGGATATTCCCACTGTTCTCTGTAATGAAGATATCAGGCAATTTACTGGCATGGCTCATCAGTGCTCTTCTGTCTTTCATACTGAGATCAAGACTGTAACTAAACTAGTTGAACCCCAAGACCAGTTCTGAGAACCCATCCTAGGAACGGCTCAGCTCCTCCAGCCCATGTCCCGAAAGCTGTCACCAGCCAGGTGAAAATTCACCTTTTTCTTTTCCAGCTTAGCTGGTTTTGGTCTGGTTCTTGCAATAGGTTTGAGCTATCTGGGTCTCAGGAAAGGCTGTTTTCTAAAGCAGGAAATTCACACTTTAAGAAAGAAATATAATCTAGCTGCACAAGCTACTCTTGATACAATCACTAGCATTTATTTCTTTATCACTGGATACCTTAGCTGTTCACTGGGCTCAGGGTATTGTCTACCATTTGCGAGGCACATTGTACTGTTTGATACCATCAGACCTGCCATTTCACGTGGTATCAGACTCTTGCAAGGGATATTAAATTGGTCTCACAATGCTAGTGTGTTAAGCGCTGAATTTTGTAATGGTGATGGAGTACAGCAATATCTTGTCTACAACAGAAAATTCCTGTGGTGCCTGCAGAGCTCAGGGGAGTAGACACAACCACCTTTGACTCTGGACTAATTTTGTAAATCTACATGTCATACTGTAAAGCTCAGGAAGTTTATAGTCTCTTATTTGTCTTTGTACTTCAGTTAATTTGTGCAAGTTGTGATCAATCATCTTGGTAGTCTGACACCATGAGTGCAGGAGTGTTAAGGAACATGTCAGATTTCAGCCCCAGGACAAGATAAGCACTCACTGACACCCAACAGGGAGCCCTGTGAGGTTCCTGAGGCCAAGGCATGTTGCTTTCACTCCAAGCACTGCTTTAGCGGTTCTCTCCCTGTAGAAATCCGCAGTTTGGCTTGCAGGACAGTTCAACTGGGGGTGATATTATCAAGCTAGGCAGTGAACCAGCTAGGAACAGGAATAAATTATGTTAGTAGATGCTCATCTTCTCAGCAACAGATCTAGTGTTGAGCATAAACTCTGCAAATCTTAAAAATGTAAGCAAACCACAATCTAATCATTGCTCCTGTTCACAGGAGGCCTTCCAACTAATGGTAGGAAACACAAAACATCATTTTGAACCAAATATGAAAATAAAGTAAACAAAATCCAAAAGATCACAAGTTAGACATGGCAGCAGATAGACCTTAAGCTCAGTGTTATGCTCAGAGCTTTCTGAAAGCAAATGCTAACAACAAAGCTCAAGATAGCAGTATGCAAAAGTAGGTTGACCCAGTATCAGATACATGGGAAAACACAGAGGACTGGTAAGACTCAGTGTCAGAAGCGTGGTAAACGCATGTACAAGCCTGACAGGGGTCACCCTATCTCTGAAAGAGTAGGCATAGCCTGTGACTCCCTAGTCCTAACCTGAACTCTAGGTGTGGGCCGAATCTTGCTCCATGAAAATGTTCTCAAGGATGAATTCATGTGGATGAGTGTTCTTCATTCCTGCAGTGCTTTTGCAGTCCCACTCTTACTGCAGCTCCTAGATTTTTCCCTCTCCTGACACTAAATGCAAGTTGTTGGCTGAGCTCTGGACAATGAGCACTCATAGTTAACCTTATCTGTTCTCATATGGGAAATGCCAAAAAAACCAAACCAAAATACCCTGCCAGCCTTGCAGAGTGAGCTTGTGGTCAGTTTTCTCCTGGTTGAGTATTTTCCTTCTCAGTTGTCAAAACATTTTGAGCAAACAGACTACAATACACACAGGAAAAGTGTAGATCCAGCTGCGACTTGTGTTGTGTAAGAGTTATGTGCTTTGCTGTTAGAGTCAGAAAGTTATCATCTTGGTTCAGGACACACGAGGCTTCTGGTGACTCCTGACAACAGGCTGTGGAGCAGAGTCACATTAAATCTAAGGAAGCAGGAGTTGGGCGGGTCCAAGAAGATCAGAATCCTGAAGAATTAAAGACTTGAGAAGAGCAGCAAGTATTCACAAGGAGAGAGAGGAGGAGTTGTGAGATTGACATTCTTAACCTCAAAACTGATGATATTTCCAAAGACAGAGTATACAGATTCAGTGTTTATTTAAGTGTTTATACTAACTGGAAATAGCTTCATGAACATAAATACTCTCAATCAACATTATTCATAAGCTTGTGGCCTTTTAGTATACAGGTGTATGAATCACCCAATTTCCAGATTTTATTCCAAGTTAAACAGAATCGAGATTTGGAAATAGATCTTCCATCTGCCCAGTGACTACAAAAAGGGGAACAAACTGGCTTATGTTTGTTTAACACTTACATTGAAGACCTTCATATAGTTCATTTCTTCGTAGACATATACTGTCTTGAGAAAGCTGGAGATGGGGGAAAGCTTAAACTTTCTGAGCTGTTTGAACAGCAGAAATTGAAGTGTGTGCTGGGAGGAGGTGAAAGGTAGTTCAGATACCTGTTTTCAGAGCAGTTAGACAGTTTTTGAATTAATCTTTTTTTTTTTTTTTCTCATGAACTACAATAATAAAAGTTGCTGAGATATAGAGGAAGTTCTCCTTCAGGGAAGGGGAAAGCTGCACAGCATTAACAAAAGAGAAAAATTCAGAAAAACAAAATGTTGAAGCAGGCATTCAGGTCTAAATTTAACTTAGGGAATTGTTGCTGTGAGCACATCACTATGCACATGTTTGTATGCATCATATCTTCAGTTCTTGATGGCCCCACAGTTGCAGATCTCCTTTACTTTTATTGATGAACCCTCTCTAATATTAGCAGAAGGTTTATTGTCTACCCTCATATTTCATTCCTTCATCCAGGCTGTGCCTTGCTATGATATGCTTCATAACAACTGTAGAGCAGTGTTCAATGGATTTGGCATTTCCTATAATGTTGCAGTGTGTGGCTTCCCTGTGATGGTATGGGATGCTGCAGACCTTCCCGGAGAGCGCAGCAGGATTTCTTGGGGAGAGCAGCTGTTCCCTGCCTCCCATAGCCCCTTCCAGGCTGCCCGGCATGGCTGCGGCTAGCTGTCTGCCCCACAACATGGTGACAATAAAGGAGGAGAGAAGGCTCCCCGCATGGGGGCTTCAGAGGATCTTTTATTCAGAGGCTGACACGTCGATTCCCCAAGGCAGAGAGGAAGCACATGGCATGGATTTAGGATTTTATTTGGGGATGAGGGGGGTGGAGAGAGCACATGGACTAATGGTCTCAGGGCACAGGGGTGGTACATGGGCAGAGTTGGGGTATTGGAACCAACACCGAGAACGTGAGGGAATGGCCAGGATTAGGGGCGAGGAAGGGAAAACAACGTGGGAAGGGCAGGCAATTTAGTAAGGAGTGGGAAAGTACACCACCACAATTCCCCCTTTCTTACTAAATTGAAGAGGGAAGGGTTTTTCCCAAGGACTCTTACAGCGAGTTTTTATACAACAGAAAAATGGTAAAATAATGCAGAATAATTAAAATTTAAATGACGAGGCAGCAGGTTAGTGTTGATGTTGGAGATCGGTGCCGGCTGAGCTTTCAAACTGCCTTTGTAGATTCTTCTGCTGGGGCTGCTAAGATGGCTTCCTTCCGGTGGCTTCCAGCTTCACTTCTGGTCCTGCTGGCATGGCGAACCTGAGGAGAGGGGCGGCCGCGCTGCACTATAACTTGTTTGCTTATACCCTTCCCTTTTTAATTTAATGATGCTTTGACGCAGACTTTCTCTGCAAAAGGAGTGCTCTCATTCAGTGTATCACCAACAGCAGTGTTTTGCTGGGATATTTTCTACAGTCCAGGATCTGTGAAAGATTTCCATACAAGAGGAGTTACATAGCTCCAAAGAACAGCCCAGTGAGTTAATACATGCAACAAAACTAGAGCTAAATCTTTATGGCAAGAGTGCTCCATCTGGTCCTTGTGCTCACCACCTAGTGGGTGTACCCATGTAGCCCCGTAACAGCCCATCTGAGAAGTTTTCACAGGGGACTGAATCCACTCACTTTTGTAAAACACTCTCAGTAAAATTACTGCTTATTTATTGCAATAATACATGGCATTTATAAATATTACAGTGGGAATGACAGATGATCAGAGCTGCATGCACATTTCTGATTAAATGTGTGTTTTCTCTGTAATTCTGAGAATGAAGACATATTTCTGCAAGGAAAATGGTTAATTTAAAAAGTTATTTCTAGCTGAACATTTTTAGCATACGCTGCCCTTGAGACAGTTATGAAAAGCTAAAATATAGATATCCTTTAAGTCAACTTTAAGGAATACAGAGTTTCCAGGAATGAGAAACGTGCTCTGAACATGCAGATTTTTAAAAAGTCAGGAAGTAAGCAAAAAGTAGTGTATGGAGGTAGGTTTGGGTTATTTCTACTAGGTAATAACTTTTGACAGAAGAAACTCAAAAGAATAAAACCAGAAATTTTGCCTGTAGTTCATCTGCTATAGCTGTTGTTGAGGTACCTCAGAGCTTTACACAACATTCCTACACTCCCAAAAGACAAGCAGAAATTTTCCTTTGAAACAGCACTAAGTCAAGGTCCAATACATTGAGCACTACATCAGACTCTTATTCATTTCAAGTATGGACCTAAGTCGCCTTTACTGGTTTTTTTTAATATATTAGAAATCAGAAACTCATATTTTAACCATTTCTTCTGAGAGAAATCTGCAGCTTATCTTTTTGATCTCTGAAAACTGGGATTGTTTTAAAGGACTAATTCCTGTGAAACACTTTTCCATATCTTCTTTTGCTATAATTCTGCATTTCATTTCACAGCTATAATGCTCTATTTTGTAGTCTCTATAATGCTCTATTAAGCCTAAAGATTTGCTATTTTCACAGTGGAGTTAAGTTTCCCACCCTCTAATCTTTGTGTTAACATGAAGGGGTAAAGGAGCCCTTGCAAGGTCTTGGGTGCTTCAGAAACTCCAGGGTATCTTGTCTCCAGAAGACCTCTCAGAGGTCTTGTATCATATACCATGCAGACATCCCAGACAGCCCGTGCTTTCCAAAATGCCCATATCCAAGCACCTGAACTGCCTTCCAAGTACTTGGCTGCTGTTCTCCCTCAGAATCACATTTTTTAATTGCCTCCATACACACTGAATGCAGGTCCTCAGGGTTTCTGTGCACAAAGAGGCAAAACTCCCCATTAATATGCCAGCCCAAGTTGTCGACAAATGTAGATTTCTATTTTAATTGCCAGTTCACCCCTCCTTCACTGCCTGAATGTCTCTGCTTAAGTATTCCAGATCTTTTTCTCCCTCTGGGATATTCTTTCTTTTCTAACCACATAACTGAAGCACCATAATGACCTGAAGGGTAAACAGAGCAGTACATACAGGTTGAAAGTTGGCTCCAGCAGCCCAGTGTGGCACACAATAGTCCTGATGCAGAGGACTAACACGGGACACTTCAGTTGCCAGTATTAACCTCTCAACTCCCGGCTGTGCAGGCTCTGCTTTCCTGGTACCCAGGCTGCCTTGTTCCTCCTGCTGAAAATCCCTACTAATACAAGAAAAACTTTTCTCTGGTTCCTTCTGTGACTTAGATGAACCAGCTTTGTGTCCCAAAATTAAAAATTTAAAAAATAATTTAGTGAAGGCTGGTTACCATAGTGCTCTTAACAAAATCTGCATAGCTTCCTAAGGAACCTTGTTGAGCAAGGGCACCTCAGTGAGGCAGCAAATTCCAACCAAAGAGGGCACTTGCTGCTGAAATTCAGCTTTAAGTAACCAGGTATTTGGTCTAGTGGAAGGCAGGGGAGTTGGAATTGGATGATCTTTAAGGTCCCTTACAACCCAAGACATTCTAGGATTCTATGATTTTTTTTGTGTTCTTGTTGGCTTTAATCCAACTGGAATTTTCACTTATTAGGACAAGAAACACAAATTAAGGAATTCAGGATAATGTGGGTTGGAAGGCCTGCAGGCCAACCTCTTGCTCAAAGCTTGATCAGCTAGAAAATCAGACAATGCTACTCTGGGCTTTTACAGCTGGGTCTTTGACACTTCTGAGGATTACAAGGCTGAAATTTAATGATTACGTGGCTGGAGAAACTTGCAGATTCTGTGTTTTGATCCTGAAAGAGGCTCTAATGTTGATGAAATAATCTAATGATTATTTCTCACTTCAGTTTAAATAGGATTCTTGTACTAAATCTGCTCTTTCAGAACAACAGCAAAATCCAGCTTTGGCGACATTTGCAACATTTTGGAGGTCATCTTTAGTAGAAAAGTTTCTAAAATATTGATGGCAGCAAGTAGGGATCAAACATGGACTGACTCAAACATCATCACCAAATCTGAACTAAATCAAACTTTATAATGGGATGAGCCCTTTCCANTTTTTTTTGTGTTCTTGTTGGCTTTAATCCAACTGGAATTTTCATTTATTAGGACAAGAAACACAAATTAAGGAATTCAGGATAATGTGGGTTGGAAGGCCTGCAGGCCAACCTCTTGCTCAAAGCTTGATCAGCTAGAAAATCAGACAATGCTACTCTGGGCTTTTACAGCTGGGTCTTTGACACTTCTGACTTTACTGGTGCTGAAATTTAATAAACTTGCAGATTCTGTGTTTTGATCCTGAAAGAGGCTCTAATGTTGATGAAATAATCTAATGATTATTTCTCACTTCAGTTTAAATAGGATTCTTGTACTAAATCTGCTCTTTCAGAACAACAGCAAAATCCAGCTTTGGCGACATTTGCAACATTTTGGAGGTCATCTTTAGTAGAAAAGTTTCTAAAATATTGATGGCAGCAAGTAGGGATCAAACATGGACTGACTCAAACATCATCACCAAATCTGAACTAAATCAAACTTTATAATGGGATGAGCCCTTTCCATTATTCAAAGGTCCTGTGATCAGGACAGTACTCTGAACAAGTTCATATTTTCCTTCTTCTTCCGCTTCTCACCACAGTCCAGCCACACTTCCATTTCAGTTACAACTATTTTACGTAGAGATGATACCCTTTGCCACAGTCATCACAGTTATTGACTGGATTGTATAAAGGCCATTGAAAAATAACATACCAGGTTTTGAAAGCTAAAAGGTATAGGATATTTTGGGGGATGGGGGGAGCAGAATTATAACCCTGGAGAGTTTAAAGTAAGAACATTCAAGATTTCTACTTGGAAGAAGATGTGTTATGCAAAGTGCTTCATTGCACTTGATTGGACTTCTGCTCTCTCCACACCTTTCTTTAGTTGGAATTGAGTGGCTTCATCTCCCACACAGGGAGAAAAATTGGTAGCCTCTTCTCACCTTCATCTCATTCTTATTGAAATAACTACTTTACAGAACACCTTTTTTCCCCCCCATTTTTCCTAGCATAGTTGATGTAGATGCCTTTAATGGTAACTGCAGAACAATAATTTCTTTCCATGGTGTTCTTCAAGCTTATACAACAAATAATATCTAAAAATTACACTTTTGAGAGTTAGCTCCTCTGTATATTTTCTTTACTGCCTTAATTTTCTGGCAAACTATGGAGCTGATTTATGTTAAAAAGAATTTATTCCTTTACAAGGTTATTTTTGTCCCAGTCAAGTTCCTGCATCTGGTTCAACATGAAGCCTCATGAACTGCAAGGGCAGCCGTAAGGTAAAAGGGACAGTGAAGGGTGAATGACGAGCAAGAAACCTCTAAGTTAGCACTGCCACAAAAAGTGTCCGCTGATCTACAACCTCAAATGTGCTAAATCCCATTAGAGATTCATTATACAACAATTGGAAGTAAAAAATTAATGTCGTGGGATCCATAAAAGCAGAACATTTTAGGAATGTTTCCCATACTTCCTCTACCTCTCCAAAATAACTAATGCCTCCACAGTAACAGAGAATTAAAAAGACATTCAGAGAATGTTTCAGAACATGTTTCAGAGATGCCACAAGAGTGATATAATTTTACCTTCCAATATTCATCCAGCCAAAGATACAAACCTATTCTGAAGCCAAAGAGAGGGGTACGAGCAGTCCCATTCTGCTTGGATTAGATGGAAACAAGAGTTTCAGTGAACTGGGGACAGATGACAAAAGTGATTTTTTTCAGGAGTAAAGGTTGCAAGAAGAACAGGTTGAAATAGAAGCTTTGGAAATAAACCTTATGGAGGAGACATAGAATTTATAAAGAGGATGGGTTGCCTGTATTTTTGTTGATACTAAATTCTGAATCTTAGAGTCCACTACTGAAGCTCAATCTTCCAACACAACTTTGGGTTCTTGCTGAGCAATGCCTCTGCTTATGCCATCCCATCATATGTCCTTCATGCCTGCTAGACCTGTAAATGTGGAGCTAAAGCAGAAATTATGCATTGAGATTGTTTCGTTATAACCTATTACTAAATAAAAATACTCCATTTCCTCGCAAATAGACGTTGCCCTGCAACCAAATCCTCCAAAGCTGTTAAAATAAAACTTACCCTTCTTGACCAGCAAATACCTGTCTGATGGTCACAAATGAGGCAGTTTAGGGGACATCCTACAACCTCCTAACAACTTGTTGAATCCATCAGGTTTACACTCCAAGCTTCTGAGGGCAGCAGTGGTACTTACACGGAGTCAGCAGGGCTTCCAGGCTTCCTTGCACAGACCACACTGTGGAAGGCCGCCCTTACCTACAGCAGCTTTTAAACTCCTGCTATTTCCCATTTCAGTCACAGCAGATCTGTCAGACAGGTGCCCCTTTTTCCTCTTATGGCTGTGGCGGCTCCTGTGTTACATTTACTGTAGCTTTTGCATTAGCATGAAGAAGCAAGGCTGCCTTGACAAATCAGAACCACCAGGGTACACTTGGCTGCCCAAGTTGGGCTCAGAGATGTTCAGGACAAACTCACACAAAAAATACAAAGCATTAAAGCAGGCTGGGCTCTGCACAGAAACAGTCAGTCAGAGGAGAGGCTGCGGCAGCCCTTGCCTGTTTCTTTCTGTAGCTAACGTCTTCTAAAAAGTCACCGTGTCAGAAGTCAGCCAGTGCCTCTCTCAGTTTGCAGCCACTCATTCAAACCCATATTTTTTCTCCCAGCTTTTCCTCTCCTCTGTGTCACTGACACCCTGCTGTACATGGGGCTGTAGGTACATATGGCAAGCCAGCTGTATGTATCTGAAAACACTTTTGGCCACTGACAGCACTTAAAGCAAACCAGGTAATTGTAAAATTCTGCTAAGGATACCACAGACATATATGATGTCATATATCACATATGTCATACCTATCCTTCACACGGCCTTGCTGAGAAATCCCTGAAATAAATGGAAAAATAAGCCGCTTTCTAGGCAGCTTTCATCATGGATGATCATCCTCCAAAGAAATTCCTCATTTGAAGAAGACTACTGGGGTCTTGGGCCCATTCTATCTTTCATCCTTGCAAATTAGACTGTGTAGGAAAACATCTACATGTACCTATGCGTTTTAATATTCTCTCTTTTGCTCCAGCAAACCACATTATAGCAGTTAACATCATAAAAGCATTTATCTGTTTTAGGCTCTACCTCTTGTCTCTGAGGTCTAAATTAGCAAGGTTAATATTACAACAATCTCAGAATATACTCATTATGAATTTCACACCTTGTTTCTGCAAATCATGTAATCAGCAAAGTCACAACAGCTGTAAAATATGCATTACAAAGTCCCTCTCTTACTCCCACAGAGTAGATTACTGCAGGTAGCATTGGAATAACCTGAATTCTTATTACACATTTCAGAACTTGTCCTTGTATAAGACATGACTGAGACCGTCATGAGACATTTAGTTATTCACTGTATCTTAGCATACAGAAAATAGTACAAGGAAAGATTAACACCAGTGGCACTACTGATAAAGTCATGAGTTCAGTAGCTGTAGGGCTTCATCCAGACCCAAAACAGATAGCAAAAATCATTCACCTGAAGGAGCATATCCTGTTTGGGGAGTAAAGCTGTGCTGGAGCTTGCATTAATCCAGTAGCAGTATTAACTGAGCTCCAACCTTTTCCCCCCGTCCTTCCATTCCTTAGCTCATATCCCTTGATCCTTAGAGCACTTTTTGTTCCAATTCATCATATTCCCCTTCTTTTCTTTCAAGAACTTCCATAGGCCCCAGCCTGTATGGCTGTAGCATGGGGACTTTCCCTCCACATTATAACATTAACCACTCTGCTGGACTCTAAATGTTATCCTTGGTGTGCTGACTAACTCATGTTTGTCTTCTGGCATGCTCCCTCCAGTGCAGCACGTGTGGGTCAGTCCTTGAACAGCAGCACATCCCAGGAGTTTGCCAAGAGACACCAAGGTGTCCTATTGACTCTGCCCAACCCTCAAAGTTTCAGGCTATGGCACTGGTGACCACCACCTTTTTGAAGTCCTTCTCCACCTGCTTGTAATGACAAAACAACTGTTGATTAACCCCTTCTTCCCAGTCCCTCTGCAGGGGTTGTTCACTTGCAGCATTGGCAGGATCTGGCCAACACCCAAAGTCTCCCCCATTACCTGACCCCAAAGCCTTCCTGCCTTGGTGAGGGCCGGCTGCCACGAGCACTGGCCAGGCCATGGCTGCCTCCCACACTGGGCACCCTGAAGCCCCCTCCTGTCTAAACCTTGTCATTTGTTCCCAGTGCTATTAGCAAAAAATACTCCAGAACAGCACGAGATAATGACTGACAGTGGCTTTATAGACTGTCAAGGAGAAGGTAACTCACAACAGGTGAACTCCATCATGTTCAAATTCAGCCCCCACAGGAGTCCTTCAGAATCAGTAATGATAGATTACTTCAGCTGAGCAGTATTTCAATCAAAACCGTCACATAAAATCTTACTGAAAGTACCTGCTGAGATATTAGATTTGTCTTGCATTGAACAGAAAGTATTTGCAGAGAATGTGTGAAAGGATCACATTTATTTTCACCAAAATATGACAAGAAAACAGAAAATCACTGCCTTCTCTAAGCTGTGGCTTTGTCAATCATAATATATTCAGCAATCACATACTTTAAATGAGTCTCCTGTGCTATACAGAATAGCATCAAGCACATCATTTTAACCCTAAACGTTAGGGTTTGCAAACTGATAATTAGCATGTTTTACCTTGTTCACTCCCCCATTTCTAGCAATGAATTATGGAAGGACTTGAGCTAAGGACCAAGGAGGCAGGCTGCCAGAAGCCCCATGTCATGGACTTGGTGACATCCTAACTAGTCCATGCACACTGTTCCTAGACCACAGTAATATGATATAATTAACTTTTTTTAAAGTATTCTTGGTCTTTCCCTTCTAAAACCAAAATCTAAAAGAGATTAATTGCAGAGAAAACTACAGATAAATCAATAGGCAGTTTTGGAGCTGCTACATGTTGTAAATTAAATTCTGTAAATTAATGTAGTGAGGGAAAATCACAGAAAAAGCCAACATGGATGTTAGGACCACTCTCTTAATTACTAATGCTCATCTTATTAAATATGTGCATACATCCAATCTCAAAGCATAAAATAATGCACTTGCAAGTTATTTTTTTTCTGCTGGTTCACAGCCTACTACCAGCAGAAGGAACAGTTTCTGATAATTGCATCAACCAACAGAACTTCTCTATTCTCAGATGACCTCTTGTTGGTCATCCATTAGTTCCATTAGTATTTCACTTCCCATAGGTTTTTACAGTGAAAAGTGCCAGCGTAGAATGAAAGGGAGACTTGAAACTGCTGCTTGCAATTCGTTAGTGGCATCTCTCACAGCCACACAAGTTGGGGTTTGAGCTAGTTAAGTGCTACAGTGTAACACAAAGTACACAAAATATGACAACCATTTTTCATCAGTTCTGCAACCAATAGCCAAATTTCTGTATGCAATTAAGCACTCACACTTACCAGCCAACAATTCCAGCAACCAGAAAGGAAATGAGAACCCCCATCCTTTCAGGAATTGCAAGTGTGTCCCTTTTCACTGCCAAGTTACGAATTGAATAGGAAAAATGTCTTAATTAAAAATACGTTTGAAAATCTTCCAATCAAATGATAACGTAAACAGTGGTTATTATAAAGACCTGGAAAAAGACAATGGTATTTCTGTCACTCAATCTGGAGAATTATATGTACAGATCTGGGAATATGTACAATCTTGCATTTGAATAATATCTCAGCATTCATTATCCAAGAGCACAACAAGAAAACACAGTTAACATTTTATCAGTAGTGAGTGATGCTGCACACTCAACTTCTGTTTGGTTTTGGTAACATTCAAGTACATATCTGACATTTCTGCCTGTAAATAGCTCCCTGTAAGATCCCAGGCTCTTCTGATCTGTAGAATATTTACAGCATTCTGGTTTTCAGACTGTGCTCTTGCACCCAAGCCGCCTGACTGCAGGCTGACTGCAGACAGGTCCTGGCTTATATGACAGCCACCATCTCTGCGAAACCGCCAACCCACCCACTGCGCATCTCTTAAAACTGGGCTCCCTCATGAAGGTTGTACCATTTATCTCTTCTGTGACTTAGCTGCAGCAAGAGACTGTAACGCAGAGACAGAAATACACAGACAATTTCAGTGAGAAGCTGAGAAAGGCACACTGCTAGCAAACTGATCTCGCAGTGTTCTCAATGCAAACTAGAGCTGCAAACTAAATGTCTGTTTATAGTACAGTCATAACATTTGGGAAAATATATGGTGTTCTTCGGGAAGGAAGTACCACTGAATTCCACTCAATTCTTGCTCTGCAGGGGAGGGTGTAAAATGTTGCAGGATGTGACACAGAACTAGCGCCTTTACCATGAGCAACCCGAGACAAAAGGTGCACCTGTCCTTTATGAGACCATGAAATGAAATAAAAAGATAAGAAGATAAAGTAATGATGAACGTCCTCAAAGAATGAACCAAGACTTGCTGCAGCTCAGTTCTAGTGAATGGAGGCTGGTAAATGTTCTCTTCAGTTAACCCCTTCATAACAATGTCTGTTGTTGCTACATCCCCTCTGTTTCACTTGCCTAAAATTGTTCCAAGTGGTCCACAGCAATGTTGTCTGTGAAACATTCCACAGACATGCCCAGTGTCTATCAGAAAGCAACCCAGGGAGATGTAAGCCTGTTCAAACGCTATGCTTCTAGGACATTAGGAAAAGCAGAGACAACTTTTCTTATTGTGTCTTTTGCAGAAATGAGCTAGCTGTAACAATCTCGTGCCACCTATTTTTCTCTTCACAGATATGGTTTTCATCACAGCTGAAAATGTTACACAGCTGTACAACACAACCACCCAGGAGCTCACAGTCAGTCCAGCAAATTTCCACAATAATTCAGGAGTGCATCAGATAGATCAATATGAATGTGTCAGTTCAGATGTATGGAAATGGCTACAGGATTTTCAGCCTGCTTTCCTCTGGTTTATATTTATTCTGGGATCAATAGAAAATTCCTTTGTGCTCACTGTCCTGTGTTTCCACAAGAGTAGATGCACAGTGGCTGAAATTTACTTAGCAAACATGGCATTTGCTGACCTGATGTTGGTCTGTGTTTTACCTTTCTGGGCCATTAATATTTCTAATAATTTTCATTGGCCTTTTGGCCTGTTTCTCTGTAAAGCCATCAATATTATGAGTTACATGAACTTATATTCTAGCATTTATTTCCTGACACTAGTGAGCATTGACCGCTACCTGGCCTTGGTGAAAACCATGTCTCTTGGACGGATGAGACGAACCATCTGTGCCAAATGGAATTGTTTTATAATCTGGACATGTGCATTGCTCATGTGTTCACCTACAATGCTGTTTCGAAATCTGAGTTATTTTGAAGAATATAACATCACAGCCTGTGCTCTTCTTTACCCAGCCACCTACTGGGAGCCCACAAACAACTGCTTGCTGAATATTGTGGGGTTTGTGATCCCATTCTGTGTAATTTCCTTTTGCACTGTGCAAATCATCAAAGCCTTACGAAGCAGTGAGCTACGAAAAATGAAGGTAGTCCAGACAGAGAGGAGAGCCACCATGCTGGTCCTTGCTGTGCTCTTGCTGTTCATCATTTGCTGGCTGCCGTTCCAGATCAGCACATTCATTGATACAATCCGTTACTTCTCACCCACTCTGAAATGCCTGGAGGACATCAATGATGTACTGACCCAGATAGGCACTTACTGTTCCTTTAGCAACAGCTGCCTGAACCCAGTCTTGTATGTGATTGTTGGGAAAAACTTCCAGAAGAAGGCTGTGGAAGTCTACAAGGACTTGTTCACAAAGAGGTGCAGAAAATTACAGCCTGTGCAGATGGAAAACTCCCTGGACACTTTAAGAACTTCCATTTCAAGTGAATACCCAAGGAAGAAGTCTGTTTTGCCATTACCCCAGTAGCATAATTTTAGGAAATCCTTACAAGGAGAAAAGCCTTCTAACATATCAGTCTCTGCTCCTATCCATCTGCTACAAGTCCACAGAGTAAACATGTGGTAGTGTTCATTATGTGAGGGAAAACAATGGTTTGATCTTAATGGGAATTCCATAAAGAGACCTGCTTCTAGTGTTATTGGATGTTTTTCATGACTGAATCCTGTTTTGTAGCTTACTTGCATTTTCATGACTGAGTAATGTTTGTGCATGTATCATTTGGAATGTTTGCATTTCTAAGGTGTACATACAATTCTCTGAACAAAGCCCCAGTACAGGAGCCATTGTCAGGATTGTACGGCTACTTATGGTACACATAATAGTGTGTTAGATAAGATTTTTGATCTGGGAGGGGCTCGTATTTGAGTAAGTTAAGTGNTTCTTTACCCCTTCTACCTTGGAGAGAAACCATTCACTTACTCCTTTTGAGTGAGTTAATGCTCTTTACATTCATGCTTACACTTCAGCTCAGAGACTTGGGTTTTTAGTATTTACAAAGCATAATTAATATTTTTTAATGGATATATAAAAGCTCAGCACAACTGGTAGAACCTCACAAGTGGAAGAAACTGAGAATATGAAGGAGACCATCATCTAACTACATCAGAAATCTAACTGAAGATAACAGGGGTCTTGAAAGTTCAGAGTATTCAAGAACAGTCTTTTCAGATTCTAGTAGTACCTACATTTTATTTGTAGAGTTAATCTGTGAGATTTTAATACAAGATAGCTTTTCCCCAATTGGACTGTATTTTTGATCTAAGTTGATTATACACATAAGAAAACTCATAGTGTACCACATTGTCTGTATGCACTTTAACCTCTAGGAGACTTGATCAAAACTGAGCGGAAGTTGATCTAATATTTGCTGAAACTAACAGTCTTTGTTCTTTTCAAAGCACTTAAGGTCACAGTTTTTAGAGCCACCAAGGGAAATGGAGTTTGGTGACATAAGTAAACTCAGACAGCTTGAATGGAGCAATAAAGTTCATTTAAGATGGGAAATTTGTATTAAACCTTCAAATAACGAAACTGCAAAATGGAAGTGTGTAGACGTGATTTCAAAACTATGGGATTTAGATCACTGTATATGACTTATAGGCAATTTCCATAGTTTTATTTGATAATCCAGTATAATCCTATGTCATAAATACTTCTAT
>VYZQ01045624.1:2397-28040 GCA_013400655.1 Mystacornis crossleyi | reverse complement strand
TTTTTTACTGCTGAAAAAAAGGACATTCAACACAAATCCTTCCTTACTTCTACAATAGAATGCCCTCCCCTTCCCCCCTCTCCTCAGTCCTTAAACCGCTCTGACTTTGCAGCCCAAAGGTTGCTCCTTTTGCTGCCAGCTGCCTCAAGATGCAGGTGGGTGCTTGGTGTGTTCTGTAACAGCTGGGCCACAGCTCATTTCACCCTGGGTTGTTGCAGGGGCATCAGCAGTCCTGGCTCTTAGAGCAGGTATTGCAAAGATGCCTTAAGTGAAGATGCTTGTGTTTAAGGATCTTCTCTTTTTTGAAATAGGCCAGAACATGATTTCCAAAAGCTAATTTGCGCCTCCGGTGAAATCGTGTTGAGGGCCTCTGTCTCCAGGGTAATGCCTGCACCCTTCCCAGAGACAATCTGTGAGAGGCTGGTAGACCTCAGCACTTCCTTGCTACAGACTGCAAGCAGTATTAAAAAAAAATAAATGTAGATATAAATTATTAATATTTGCATGTGAAATTTCTAACCGTATTAGTATCGTATTGCTAAATTTGTTTCTTGCACACAGGCAGTGATTTCATTACAAAGGGTAGCAGAGCGTAATGCCAGCTCTGCTCTGCTGGTTTAGTCAATTAATGATGAGAGGAAAAGAATCTGTTGTTTATCGATGGCAAGGCCTTTGGGGCTTTTCCTTTTGCTTTGCCCCTAGTATATACTGAGGGATGGTGGGTGACTGCCACCGGGCACGTGCTGCACTCACAGATGTGCTGGGGTGTTAAGCTGGAACTGAGGGGCTCAGCCCAGAGGAAAGGAGACTCAGGGAGATCCTTACTGCTCTCTAACTCCCTGAAAGGAGGTTGTAGCCACGTGGGGGTTGGTCTCTTGTCCCAAGTAATGAGCGACAGGGCAAGAGGAAGTGAACTCAAACTCCCCCAGGGGAGTTCTACATTGGATATTAGGAACAATTTCTTCTCCAAAAGAGTTGTCAAGTATTGGAACAGGCTGTCCAGGGAGGTGGATGAGTCACCATTCCTGGAGGGATTTAAAAGACATGTAGATATGACTCTTGGGTCATGGCTTAGTGGTGAACTGGGCAGTGCTGGAGGAGCAGTTGGACTCGATGATCTTAGAGGTTTTTTCCAACCTAAACAACCCTATGATTATAAAGTTCTATATAGGGATGAGGGTCGAAAAGCCTCTGGTCCAAAGCACTTCCCACCACTGGCATCGGACAGGGAATTATTTATTCCAGGCAGTGGCTGTGGCCATCAAGCAGCAGCAGCAGTTTTTTATTGCATCCATTCTAGGACACTGAAGAAAGATTATGCATGCTTGCACCATGCCAGCTTTTTATTAGATTGCAGGCGGGGGTTAAACTGATGCTTGTCAGCACAAATATAATGTCCAGGGTGATGGGAGCAGCATAAATTGAGGACAAGAGGTGGCCGCTTTTACCGCTGCTCTCAAGAATGCTCTGCTGTTTTACTGCATCGTTTGCTCTTTAATTGGGACATTTCCCTCTGGCCAGGGGATGTCTTTCCTTTTTTGCCAATGAGGTGCAATAAATAAATGGGCTGAGACACAGACTCTGAGGGGAGGTGAACTACAGAGGGCAGATGAGTGACTGTACCAGAGCCCTTTGAATGTCCCCAGTTTGCCACAGTGGCACCTATTCTGGTACATGTTTCCCAAGCTGGGGAAGGGGCTGTCTTGTGGTGGCAGGGGGTCCGTAATAGTGCAAATTTTTTTGTTTGGTGTTGCATCTATTTGTCACCTCCACTTTTTTCAGAGTACTCACATCATGAGGTGACGGATCTTAGTGCTGGGTCAGTGGAGTGTTTGTTTGTGGTCAACTCTGGTATGTCTGTGTCATTGAAAAGCAAATATTCGAAGGAGCACATGACAGTCCTGCACACAGGTCTGGCCAGACCTGCTGATCGGTTACAGCAAAGCAGGAGATGGGGGTCTGGCACATGGCCACCGCAGCTTGGGGCTGCAGGGCATCTGGGGAATCAGTAAGGTCCTAATTCAGCTGTCCTGTTATTATTTACCTGCAGTAGTAGATTAATTAGATGTCTTCAACTCCCACTCCCCACCCTCCCTGTGCTGGCAGCAGAGGAAATCCTACTTTTGTGCTGCTAATGGATCTCACGGATCCAGTAAAACATTACAGTGCAGACAAAATGTCTCTTTAAAAGTGCAATAGAAATTCAAACTCTCCACTGAGAACAAAGCCAGAAGGGCTTTTTGCATCTCCTGTTTTTATTGTATTCTGTAACATTTGTAAAGTAGATCACTTTTATCGAGGGAGTCTATCTCCTCTCCCAAGCTGTAATTCCTAGACTTCTTAAAGAAGATTTCTGCTCACAAAGGAAATAAAAGATAGAAATATGATGCTCTCTGACATTTGAACACACTACTGAGAATCTGAATTAAAAGGAACAAACTCAGAAAGTATCATTTATACAGCAATCAACTTTAAAAAGTCACCATCTGCTAAGAGTTACCACCCGGTGTAGCTGTGTCTTTATTGCCAGACAGAGAATAGGAAATAACTCAGGGAACTCTCCTGCACCTGCTGGGTTTTTCCTGGCGCCGTGCAAACTCTGAGCCGCTGTGGCTGGGGAGCCGCAGGGTGCCTGTGCAGCTCTCCTTCTACTCCAACTCACTATGGAATATAAATCTGAATACAGGTGCCATTAACAGGGATGATTTGGGGTTGTTCAAGTTATAGCTTGGTATCAGCTTTTCAAAAAGTCTAAAGGGCAAAAGAAATGACCACAGCTGGAACAAGGGACCTGGATGTGATTTATATTTAGAAATCTGATCTTTTTCCTTACTTGCTGCTCACCTCCTTGCTGTCTCCCACCCCAATGACATTTCCTGGTTTCTCATAGCCCTTTCTAGTTTTGTCTTCCTATTTTATCATAATTGATTATAACTTTACCAAATTCTTTGCCCTGTGCAACCTGTCTAGTGCTCGCCTTGCAGTATTTTGCCTCATTTTGGTCTTCCACTGCTCATCAGCTCCTAGAAAGGTTGGGAACTTTTTGATATAAAAATTTCCCATCAAATTTTATGTCACCAAGATCACATCAAGGTCATCAAAGTGTTCAGGTGATTCTTAGCACAGTTTAATCCTCTATGCTACCACTGCTCAGTATCACTCACTCTGTCTTGGTAATTGTGATGGTTTCCCTCTGACCTCTCCATGCACAAGACTCAACTGTGGCAACATACTTGCATGTACAACTTCAAGTCTTTGGTATTTTGGGAGGAACTGGGGACTGAGCAACATTCGTGAGGTGTATCAGCTGAAAAAGCATGGAAAGCCTTGTACAGGTTATTTCTGCATTGTCTGCCTTGAGTTTTATACAACAGCACCAAGTGCTTGGAAGCTGCCATGGCTTTTCCCCATCATGTTTCCCATCACTGTGCAACATTTATCACAGACTGCTTGGTTCAGACACCAGGAAACAAG
The DNA here is from genome assembly GCA_013400655.1 of Mystacornis crossleyi. Classification (NCBI taxonomy): domain Eukaryota; kingdom Metazoa; phylum Chordata; class Aves; order Passeriformes; family Timaliidae; genus Mystacornis; species Mystacornis crossleyi. The sequence goes on along the minus strand of VYZQ01045624.1, from coordinate 24,566 downwards.
GCACAAGAAATGAATTAAGACAAAAAATGTGTCCTTGCAAGTTTCCCTTTTGTCTGTGCCATCACTGAACCCCATCACTGCCAGGGCTGCTGAAGGGCATCATCATTATTTAAGCTGATGCAACAACACATATCATGGCAGGCAATTGCATTCCTGTCCCTTTTTAGGACTTTTAAGCCTCTTATTCCATCCCTCAGGAGGCCACTCTGTCCTGTCTCCTTTCCAAGGTCTTGTCCTGTTGCAGAGGCTGAGTAAGGGATTATACAAAGTCATGTTACTTTGTGCCTGGTGGGGAAAAATGCTTTTTTCCTCACCCTCAGTTATCCATTCCTCTGTGTGTTTGTAGATTTGTGCTGGCTTTGGGAATGAGAGTGCCTGCAGTCCTTGTTGACTTGCTTTAAGGGTTTTAATTGCATTTAGTCACAAAGGTCTAATTAAAGTTTGGAGGCTTTATTTGAGGGCAGTTAATAGATAAATTAGTTAAATTAATTGTGGGTTTTTGTATATAGAGATACCCTTGGTTTGGCAGAAGGGCGGCCAACACATGCTCTGATGACAAATATTTCCAACCTGGCCTGTGGGTCTGGAGTGCCCAAGCCTCCGGGGCTTGATGTTTGGTTTTACAGGGTGTGGGGCTGTGATGGTCTTCTGCTGCCTTTCTATCATCATCTTCATCATCACTTATGCAACCTCATTTATTGCAAAATGAAATAACTCTTTAAAAGCTGGATAGGAATCTGCTGTGAAGCACGTAAACAACCTGCACAGGGGCAATTGCCAAGTACCAAAATGATCTGTTCTAGATTAAGTTTTACATTTTAAGCTTCTTTTATTTGGAGGATAAACCTCAGGAAGATTCAGAAGGTGGGGTGACACTGCCTTGAAGGACATCAAATAACATCTCTATTTTTCCCTATAAATCAGCTGCCTTGGGAACCCAAACTACCATTTCATTAGTGACCTGCTTTGGATTTATCACCAGGAAAAATCAACATGTGCTGAGTTGTCTATAACCCTTCCTCAGAGGGAGGGGGTTGAATGAACTGGGATTTTGTTGCTTTGTTGAGATGAAATGTAATTACCTTATGGGCTTTGCATGGTGTGTTAAATTCTGCCAGTACTAAAGGGTGATACAAGCTATAGAACTGTGGCAGTTGCTGAAGATTTATGGAATAAAAGGTATAATTTCACACTTCACTGCATTTTATTTTGAAGTTGGATGTTGACGTGCTTTTCAGTTGTTTAGATGTGTTTATTTAGCCTTTACTCTTGGTTGAGACAAGTAAGCTGAGGGATTTGATGAGTGAGAGGATGGAGTTGCCTTCCTCACTTTCCAAACGAGATCTCTGAGGAACATGAAGCCCCATGCTGGAGCCCTGACCCAGCGTCCCTTACGGTGACAACGCACCAACAGCTCAAGCATTATGGTTTTAGACAGTGAAAAGTCTTTCTTCTATCTGCTGTATTTCAATAGTTTATGTTTTCCTTTGCTGTACTCAAGAGCCACGATGCAGTTCACAGCCAGTTTGGCCCCAGAGCAAATGGCTGATGCTACCAAAGGAAATGATAAAATTTGCAAAAGTGCAAATTCCTCCTGGGATTTTCAAGCCAGACTGGCCAAACATGAGGGGTATTTGTCTAATACCTCACAGAGATTCCCTCATGACTGAGGCAGTGCATGATGCTGTTCTCACATCAATAAATGGCACTTCTAGAGCATCCAAAAACTCACCACTGGTGAGAGTCCTTCCAGCTGGACTCCTGTGTTTGACTCAAGAGAACTGATAAAAGAAGTAATGACTCCTTTTAATGTGTTCACACGCACACACACACACACACACGCACACATACACACACACACAGTGTAGCTGAGCCAAGCTGGGTGAAAACTCCTTGCAGTTCTGTCTGTACTTCCTTGAAAACTGCGTGGCTTTAATATCCATCAACACTGGGCAGCACAGTGACCAGTTCATTTTTAGGAATGATTCCATGTGCCATCTGGTACCTTTGGATAATTGCCTGGAAAACTCTGTAAAAATTTTTTCAGGCAGATCCATTAGAAGAATCCATCTATTTTTTTCCCCCTTTTGTTCCCACCTCCAATAGTCAGTGAGGATCCATCCAGGAGCTGCATGGAGGAGTGGTGCAGTTCCTGAGGTGAAGAGTCAGGGTGTAGGTAAGTGTCAAGGCCTTTGGGCTGCCAGGGGTCCCTCACCATGGCTCTGCCATCCTTGGAAAGGGAAAGTGTTAGTCCAGACAAAAGACACTCATATTTCTCCAGCCCATGAAACCCAAACCTCTCACACTGCCTGCACTGTGGTGAGCTGCTGTTCTGAACACCTCAGCAATTCCTTCCCAAAAACCTAATTTTGAAGACTGTCCAACTGGTGGTCAATAGCTGCTGCCCTGGCACACCAGTGATGTGTGCAGGGGAGAGGTGCTGCTTGTCCCAATGCTGCCAGATGCACAACACATGGAGCACCGGCTTCAGACCAAACCCAGGGCTCTTCAGCACCTTTGTCCTTCGAGTGACTCTCCCAGATCCTGTGCTAAGCCACTCGTCCAGGAAGAATACCTGTTTCAAGAAAGTCTTTCCTTTTGGACAGGAATGACTAAAAATAGCCTAGATCCAAGCAGTTGTTGGTGAGCTTCCAGCGTGCCTCAGCTGTAAAGCTCCAACATGAGGGAACTGTTCCTGGAAGAGCTGTCTTGTAATGCGGCGCTGGAGGAGAGTTACAGGAAAGGGCCACCCTGTTCCTGGCTCTGTGTCCACAGCAGGTTTAGGTGACAATTAACAGCTCCCTGGCCCTGTGAAAGCCTTTACAGGGCATTTGGGGCTTTCTGCTGCCATCGGCCAGCTGCCACCTGGTCACTGACACCTCTCTGGTGCTGCACATGTGGTCAAGCAGCTCCCAGAGCCCCCCAGGGCTTTCCCACCTGCACTCACACACACCCAGCTGTAGAGACACACATCCAGAGAGAATTCCTCCTGGTGGTAACTACTGGATCCGCTTCAGAAGAGAAGTCTCTGAGTAAATCCAGCACTGTGTTAAACTGAATTGAAGCTGCTTTAGAGTCAGGGGAATGGCTTCTGTGGAACAGGCACCGCAGCCATGGTGATCCCTATGTTTCTGTACTCCCTCATTAGGTGTTTCCTGTCTTGTTACAGGTAACAAATGACTATTAATATAATTTTCATTTTTTCCCTAATAATTCCCTGAACTCATCAGCCTTTTCTGGTAATAAAACACCTCCCTTGTGCCCTGTTTCACCTGCTTTAATATTACTTCATGGGAGTTGTTATCTCTTAGAAAACATTGCAGTGCACTGGAAAACTGTGGGATAGAGCTCTGTGGGGTATGTACAACACACAGCCCCCTCCCAGCCAACCCATGCATAACGCGCTGATGCTGTGCTTCAAAGCAGCATCTTGAGTTTAACTATTTAATAAAGGCTCACAACTGCTTTCTTAGAGAGCCTACATCTATAATTATGTTCTTCATGAAGCAATTTTGGTTTCACAGGTAAACACCAATCTCAGCAACTTCCACTTTTAATACACAATCTGATTTAGGACTAAACATCCTCTGCCTGCTAAATAGGTATTTATTACAAACAAGCCGGCCTGACACCCTTCCTCACCACCCAGGTTTCCCCCCTCCCATACAATAATTATGGTTCTGCGGGGGGAAAATATGGTACAACACATGCCTGAGGGGGGCCTGAGCAGTTTAACAAGGTTTAATTACAACATTAGCAGTGTGGGTGAGGCATACAAGTAAACAAGTCATAAATCAGCTCTTAAAGGAGCAAAATAACCCCCTTCCACCCACGCTGACTGCAAATTGCACTGAACAAATGGTGTCCTGGGATGCACAGGAGGTTTGCAGATTTGTGTGCCATCGAGCTGGTTACAGCCACCAATGTCCCCAAGTGCTGGGTGCCACCTCCTGTCCCCCAGGACTGACCCTTGCGGGGACAGGATGCTCCTGCTCTCTCATCCCACACAAGATTGGAGCTTTTCCCATGAGCTTTTTTCACCAGGATCAAGGGGCTCCCATCTGCTTGGCCGTGGACTATTCCACTCATCAATCCACTGCAAATAGTGTCATCTCTCCAGCTTGGTTTCCCTATGGAAGCAGTGATGGTCTGCAACACCTGCACTGGTTTTTCAAGAGGAACTTTGGGAATTTCCGTGGTGATGTGGTAGCTGGTGTCACGCTGCCCACATGAGGGGATTGGCATCACATGCTTATCCAGAACCACTGTTGTCAATAAACTGTGACTTAAGAAGGATTTACATGGCAGTGTGAGAGAGCTCTTAAGAGCTGTTAGAGTGTGTTCAGTGATCCAGCTACAAAAATGTGCCAATATGCTTGATAAAAGACTTCAACTGCTTTAAAATATAGTTACAGGCTATTGCATAAAGGAGAAACAGTATCTTAACTATTCACAGATATTGAATGGGCTTTACTTTATCATGTGTTACAATGATTTAAGCAAGATATAAAAAACAAATGTCAAAAATGTGGAAGTAAAATTCAAAGTGAAAAGCACAGCCATTCATTCTGATAACATCTGGTAACGTGTTAATGCAGGGGAAGAGAAACATCAGTGCTGCAAATGGAAAGAGACCATTCAGCAAACCAAACTCTTCACTAGGAAAAAAATTCCACAGAATAATAATTATCCATTAGCTTTAAAATAATCTACAAATTAACAGCTGTTTTTGTAGCATACCACATGTTTTTCCAGGGAAAACAAATCTATCACTAAGTGAATTTTTATTTCTTATGCTCTTTATTTTCATGATTGGGTCAAAACAAAATTTTGTTGAAGATAGAAAAAAGGTGCCTTAGAAGAATAAAGGGTTATAATTCAGTCAAGGTTTCATAATCTCACTGCATACCCACTGCAGTGGAAAGAGAGCCTTGAGACTGAATTAGTGCCTGAAGATTTTGTGCAAAATCCTTCATTGTTACAGGTCCTTGCCGGTTCATATTTATGTGGTTTATGAAGTGTCACATAGTTGTACATTTTAATCTCCTGGCACTAAGTTTATTGCTGAGAGGACTGCAGAGCTGGAGGTGTCGGAGGAGCAAGGGAAAGCAAATTTGTGAATCAGCACTCTCATCCTTACTTCACTGGGCTCTTTATGCAGGACTCTAAAAATGTCTGTTGCCAAGATTTTCTGGGCTCTGGGGTGCACATGGATGGGGTCTGAGCCAGCAGAGCCTGAGGAGGAGAAAAGCACATCCCAGGGAGCAGAGCAGGCTGCAGCAGCTCCCCTGGGCCACCAGCTGCACCAGGGCTGGATGCAGTTCACTGCCACAAGCAATGGCAGCAGCACTGTGGCTCAGCACCAGGACTCTGCCTGGCACTCAGTGCTACAACTCCAGCTGTAAATTTAACTACCAATATCTCATTCGCATTTAAACAATGTGTCATTAAACTGTAACAGTGGCAAAGTGTTCCCACTATTAGCTTCAATGTGATGAGTGTACAAAGTGGTATCAAGGCCCCTGTTGCACTCTGAGGAAGGCATAAATACCTTAAATACCTTCTCTGTGTGTGTGTGTAGCTCTCGGGTGGCTCTGGAGGGGAAGTGGCAGCAGGAGATGGGATGCTGGATCCGTGCGAGCTGACACGCTTTTCTCGGGTGTCTCAGCACCTGCTGTGTGTTGGTTTGCTCATGAGCTGGAAGTTAGAAGGAGATATCAGTAAAAGATGATTCCTTGGAGTACCTTACAGACTGATCAGACATTTCCTTCTGCTGGCACGTGAGGATTTATAGATCATATTAAATGAGGTGTAATGCACAGCAAGTGATCAGGGCACTGCAATGTATCAATGGCATGATGAGCTGCCAGGCCCTCACCACCGCCAGCCTCGCTGCCATGGCAGACACCCATGGGCAGGATAAAGCTGTTTAAGACAGAGATGGAGGATTCTCCATGGTTTGCACTGGGCTGAGTGCAGAATCCCAGCCTGGCTCTAAGTGTGCACAGAGGAAGGGTCCCTTGCTTGTATGAAACACATCCCTCATAATAACATCTGTCGTTGCTGCTTAGGACACAATGCCCTGGGCTGGCATCTGGGGGTCTCACAGCAAGGTCAGTGTTTAGCTCTGGCCCCTTTGGTATCACCCCAGAGAGGGCAGCACTGGGACTGGGCACACTGGGACCCTTGAGGCACTGGGAGAGCTGTGTGGCACTGCAGAGGAGCAGCAGTTCACTGAGGATGGCAGGAGAGCTTCATGGATGTCCAGAGTCCCCCGCATGGCCCCTGTCCATCCCTGTTTTCCTCTGCTCAATCCCAGCAGTGTGACGGGCAGCCCCAAGCAAGGACGTGCCTGCACGCGGTTGGAATGACTCGATTTTACCCTACTAACATTTCAGAGCATTGACACAATGGTATTTCACCTCAGAGGCCTCTCTCAAGCCCCAGTGAGAAAACAGGAAACTCTTGCATGGGATGTTTCCTGAGCTTTATGTATTCATTAGAAAATTACTCAGTGCCATAATAAATGCATCCAGAGCTTTGATATTTTGCACATCAGGTGGTAAAACAGTAGCTGTGAATAGATTGCCTGTATGAAGGTTTCTGCCTTGAGTGCTGCAGCAGCAGATGGTCTAATAAATATGCAGTGCTCTAAAACGATGTCAGTAATTTCTGTGACCTCAGGTTTTTTGGTCTCCCACGCATATAAAATGCACAATCATCCAATAAAAACTTTTTCATCGAAAAACCTCCTAAGCAGTGTAATGTAAACATCCTTTGAAGTATACTGGCATTTTGTACTGAGAGCCTAGCTGTGTTTCTTTATGAAAAGTATTTTGCTGTGGCTCTATGGGTCAGTGCAGAGGACCCACTATTGGCATAGCCTGAACCTCTTCTCTGGCAGTGGCCAGGCAAGGATACCTGTGAGGACTGGGATGAGAACACAGTCCCCAGGAGTACTCCAGCCACCATGCAAAAGTAAAATTGCTTTTTATTTAATAGCTCTTGATAGCATTTTTCTTCTGCTGTTTTGTAACCCATTTCTGTAATCTTTCAAACCTGTCTGTTCTTCAAAACTCCTGGTGAAAGAATATGATAACAAACTAAAACCCTGAGATCTGCTGAAGATGCCACAGCTGCAGGGATGGATCACCAAATGCTCTGGCTTTAGCAGAATGTTCTGCCCCCCTGCAGCCCATGCTGGACCGTTGTGCCCAATGGCCAGAAGCCAACAGCAGCTGTTCAGGTGTTGATATCTCCTTTCTCTTCCAGTGCTGAGGGGATTTCTGTGCAGAGATTTTGAAGACACCAGTGCAGGGGCTGTGTGAGCAGAGGGACCTATCTGGGCCACATTCTGACAGAACTAGAAAAACCACCTTTATTACAAGCATAATTCTGGTGCCCTTAGAACAAAAAAAAGGTGAAACTGCTGGGGAGCTGTGCTCAGATGGGACACCTGGTGATTGCATTGGCCTTGTACTCACCTCCAAAAATGTCTTTCAGCACCTCAGCATCCCCAGCCCAAGCCCACTCTTATCTGCCATGCAGACTGGATGGCACATACTTGGAAAGGGATTAAAAGCATCACAAGGCTGTTGATTCACCACTGATTTATCACAGGGACCTTCATAATAATTCTTACCATGTAGTTTAATGCCCGCAGATTATTTGTCCACTTGAAAAGTGTCAAACTTGGAAACAGAACTGCTTTTAGAATGGTGTGACAAGAGCAAAATCCTACTCAGGTCTTTGCATCCTGGGCTGCTGCATGTGAGCCCTTGGGAGCTCGTGGCTCCTGGATTTCATCCAGGACTTCTGTACTTGTGCTGGTGATGATGTCTGCAGAAGGATCCCCAAACATCACAGTCAGAAATGCCTGTACAGCTGCTAATGAGCAAGTTAAACACCAAATAAGAAGAAATTACAAATATTGTTGCTACACTTACATATTCCCATGGGTATCGTGAAGCCAAGCTTTCAGTTTATCATGGAACTCAATTTAAATAGTTTTTCTCAAGGTGCCAAAAAAAAAAAAATGGCAGCTATAGATGCCAAGTTTCTATAGTAACCATGAGAAAAGCAGTGATTATCAGCAATACCACATAGGAAAGACAGACTGGATTGTATTTTCATTTTACATGTAGCCCATCGCTTAAAAAAATTAAGCCCTTTTTTGAGAAAAAAAATACCATGGAAAAATAAATTGGATATGAAATGTATTATGCGAAATTATTTTCAAGGATTTTCCAGCCTGTCTATCCTTGCCACTTGACTCAGTGTTTAGAGGATGTGCCTCTGAACAAAATGCATTATGGCTGAAGAATATGTGAATAATAAAGCATGACTTTTCATATTTTCTCACCTAGTAAGCCAGGCAGCAGAGGAGAAAAATCAATATTGATTTCTTACTGTAAGCTCCTGAGGACAGAGCGTGTTCTTTTTTTGGCATAATGAGGCTCAGAGGTACAGACAACACTTGGGTACAGCACTGCAAGATTATGAAGTCCTAGAGTGGCTTGGAGGAGTCCACGTGGGTGCACAAGGTACCAGGCTGTCAGTGACCTGCGCCTCAGGGCTGCTGCTCTCCACAGACACTTGAAGGCTGAAACCTGGTAATTTGGTTGGACTTTGAAGAAAACCCTGGTAGATGGACCTAAGACAAAAAGACTGTGAAATGAGGAGAATCATTCCAGCAACATAGAAACACGCTGCTCTGGGCTGTGTTTTAAAGCAATAAAATATGTTTTAAAGATTTCTTCTTCCTTCTGAACGATATGAAAGCTGGTTGACTGTGTTTTTTAGCAAGCAGAAACAAAGCAGAGATATCAGTCACATCTCACGTGTAAGGAACAGAGAAAGGCCTGAGAGACCAAATGATTGACTTGTGATTTGCTGACTCCAGCAGCTCTACCAAGCTAACTTCAATTCCTCTATTTTTAATGCAGATTCAAGGAACATTAATGAAGCCTTACTAAAATTTACTGCATTTCAAAATTTCTGTTCCCAAAAATCATAACTGATGCCAGGTTTGTAGATAAATCCCTGCAGTTTCATTAACCTGAAACTTTATGCCCAGACACAGGTATTTTTACCTGTTGGAAATCAGGGTCTAGTGAGAACTGTGTGATTCTCATGGGCTCAAACACTGCACATGACTGCTAAGAGCAAATCTGTGTTCCTCATCACTTGCCATAGCTGCTGGCTTTGACAAATTGGCTCAACAAAGTGCCTGCTGCGTGTCAGCAGTGCTTTAGTTTGAGGTTCACAGGATGATGATTAAGAAAAACATTGTAAGCAAAACTCAGAGCCCTTGTGAGCTTCTCGTGCTGCTCAAGCCAGAGGTGTTTATCACAGCATCAGGGCAATCAATCCCCACGGATGCTGAAGACATAAGGCTGCTAACTAGAACACAAAGGGCAAGGATCCCAAACTGCTGATTTTGAAAGCAGGTTACAACAGCTTGCCTATAAAATACTACTGTGCTAACGACAAGAAAACAGATCCTATTTGTACTTGACTATGGACTGGGAACAACAGACTCACCCTGAACCTACTGTTGTTACTCACCTGACTCTTACCTCATTAAAGGTGGGGATAAGAGCGTGAAGTGTCCAGGGACTCCCTTTTGCCCAAGCTTTGGATGCCTACTGGTGCACTTCTGTATGTGACAGGTGAATGACTGACTGCTGTGAAGCCAGGACAAGCACAACCACCCAGACAGGCGCTGGCAGATGATCCCTCTGACACCAGTTTGCAGCCAGTATTTAGCTGGGTTCTTTCCTCCCAAGAGAGTGGCTAACTCAGAAGCATCAGGGACCCAGTCTGGACTCACAGTGGTGCCCTGGAACACCCAACACCTCCTGTGAGACATGTGGCTATGAAAGAAAATTAATAACATGTTTTAAATACCCTTGCCACAGACAAAGGGAGTGCAGTCCTGATCACTAAATGATGCCAAAATTGCACAGGCATGTACAAGCCAGCATCTGATTTTTGAAAGTCAAAATTATGATTTCATTGAACTTTTAAACTGATGGCATTAGCAAGAAGAGGTACAAATCTTTCTGGCTAAGGCGGGGTAAGTAAATTATCTCAGTGCAGTATCTGTCTTCCTGTGGATTTCAGTGCTTCTCCTCCTCGAATCAATTTGTGATGATGTGTTTGTACCTGCCACAGAGCCAAATACACAATCTGATCTTATGCCAAGCCACTATTAACAACTGCATTTTCGATTGATTCTAGGATATTCATTAACTGGGATCCACAATTACATATAATTTACAGGCATATAATTTTAAATCACTTGCAGTGAGCTTACTAAGATTGCTTTATGACATTCAAATACATTATTCTTAAAAATTCAGTGAGTAGTCAGCTTGAAAATAATTACGGTGGGTAGCACTAGATATAATCAAGTAGAAACTCAGAACGAGAATCACCAGAAATGCCGATAGATCACTTTTTCCATGTGACTTTCACATTCCCTTCAGCTGTCTCCAGGAAAGTGGTATGTACCAAACTGGCGGACTCCAAAGCTGTTCCACCGACTCCACTACAACAAAACTCCTTGGACTTCTTGTGTCATGGGCAACTTGTAAGCGACAGCTTTTCTCCTATAGCCGGCAGCTGATGTTTTAATGATTTATTTACCCTTTAGGCAAGTGTCCTCTTGGTTGGGGGATGCTCTTGGCAAGCAGCATTGCACTTGCTCTGGGGCTGGGAATGTCAGGCACAGCTCAGGGCCAAGTAGCAGCCAGAAACATCAGAGTCAGGTTAACTGGATTTTAGAGCAAAGTACAGTACACAGTACCCATACACAGTAATAAATCCATGAATAAATAAAACAAATAAAATACATACACAGTATTTGACTAATTTTATATAATGATTTCATTTTCAAATGCTACATATGGTCTCTTTTTTATCTGTATTCTTTTTCTGTGGTCAGTAGAGGTATTTTACATACCATAAAAGCAAAATACACAGTGATGCAGGTGAATTAAAACTCCAAGGAACTTGAGGACCCTCACTGAAAACTGCACTGAAACCCAATACAGATGTGTTAAATGAATTGCATTATTTTATTGCAAGGCGTAATGGAGAAACTCACACAAATATGTTCGACCTGCACTCTGAGCACAGCCTGACACATGAATCACATGAATCACATACACACCTCTTTGCCTTACCTGAAACAAGACTCCAGTTTTTGAGTGTTGGACCAATCCCTCACTGCTCTTCAGGCCTGTGTTGTTACAGCTGTAAAGCCAATGGTAGCTGATACCCTCAGCATCTCACACCAATTAAAAATACACAGTAAGCAAGTAATGTTTTGGTTTTTTATTTGAGTAAAACTATAATTTACACATAAACATCACCAATGTTCTTGATTCAGCTTCACTTGTTTTCATATGGAAGCTGTGAATACTGGAAATAAATTAGACTAACAAATAACTGTCTTAGACACAAGGAACTTTTATGCTATTTGATTTTCCACTGCATTACAATTTAATGCAAAGCTATAAAAATAAGACACTGTTTGCCAAATATATTAATTTGGTTGCAAAACTATTGTTTAATTTAAGTTTTAAGTTATATAATTGTAATAGGTTGAACCTGGGTGATGGACAGATTTACGAGCCAATTGCTTTCACAGTTTTTGCATATATAAAACCCAGGCAGGGTGGGAGCTGTCTCTTTGTCTTTTGGGCCCAAGGGCCGAGGGACGGTCGAGGGGTCTGGGTCTGGGCCAGGCCCTCCTCCTTGACCCCTCAGTGCGGCAGCGCGGGGCCGTCCCTCCCCTGCCAGGGGCGAGCTGTCCCTGCTCCGCGGGCAGCCTGTGGCTGAGGCTGCGTGGCCGAAATGGGGCCTGGGACCGCCGGGACCGCTGGGAGCCGACGAGGCACCTTTACATCCAGCACAGCCCTCGCCGAGGCCGAAGGAAACACTGCACTGCCACCAACGAAAACACCTTTTCTTTCAAGTCAGCGAGGAAAGAGGAGAAAAGTAAAGTCACATGGGATGAAGCTGAACATGGCGATTCCAAGGTCAGAGACAGAGGGTACGGGACAGGACCATGTGTGAAGGCAGCTATGGCAACGGGAAAAGAGGGCTGCTGTGCTTTTTAGCGCGATGCTTAAAAGATGCTTCTTGTAAAGCCATAAAAAAGGCCTTTAATGCATTTGAAAAACTTGGGGGGGGTGAGAAATTATGCAGTCTGTGACTTATGAAGAAAGGCCCACGCCAGGCCATATAGAAGTTGTGAGTTGTTAGAGACTTGAAGTAAAGAATTTGTACTTCCAGACTGAGATAACTCATCCTTAAAAAAAATTAAAACCCCATTTTCTCCTATGGCCCGTGATTTTTTTGCAGTATGGGAAAACAGCGAAAAATTCATGGAAAAGATACCTTTCTTCACTTCAACAGATTTTTCTTCAGGCGGGACTGTTGGTTTGTGAAAACTCTATAGCACAATAGAAGAAACCTCTTTTCCTAAAGCATAAATAGATTCTTAAAAAGTACAACTCTGACCAAAATACCATGTTCTTGTTTTGTTTGCACTTGTGAAAGCTTTATGGTAAAGAAAAAAAAAAAAACATTGGGAAAGAAAAAGTGTTTTAAAGGTTTACTTTAATTTCTTATCAATCCTTTTTCCCCATTCTGTTAATAATAAACTTTCTGTTGTATTACAACTGTTTAAGTATGAACCTTTCTTTTCCCTGAAATTTCTTTACATTTTCCTCAATGAATCCTTATTCCACTTATAGACATAATTAGATTTCATGTGTTTGGCATTTAAACCAGTGTCAAACCATGACAATAATAAATTATATGGCTCAGTCAGATTTTGCAAGAAGTTAGAAGATAACTATGAATACTAAATAATATCCTCTGATATTTTGACTATGCCAATTTGTAGTATTTCCCAGAATTTGGGTCAAAGTAACAGTTCAGACATGGATCATACAAAAGAGTCAAAACTTCCTCATCTTCTTCAGCATGGAGGTGATCTTCACTTGTGTGGAGTGGAAAAAGTAAGAATAAATCACTCTTATTCCCTCAAACAATAACATGGAAATATCTTTCTGTCAGATATGAGATTTTTTCTTTCAAATGTATAATCTTCTGACTTCTGAATTGCTGCCTTCAAGATAACAGCAATTCACATTGTTATTGTATTTCTGAAGACTTGTACTTAACTGAGGTGAAAAGAGGTCAGCTGGAGTTCGCTTAACAACTGGACTTTTCAAAGTCCAGTTGAGCAGTTCACCAAAAGTACCTTTCCTAATAGTGGATCAAAGTATTCTTAAGTGGTATTTTCCTCAATAACCTTAATAATTTTTTAGCTTGAACAAAGACAGTCAGTGCATGCTTAGGGCCTGTAAGAATGAAAGAATTTGGATGTCTAGTATCCACTATGTCACCTAAATATCCAGGATAGGTAAATCTGTACAAAATATCTTTTAGTATCAGAGAGGAAGAAAGATTCTTCCAAACAATAAAAATTTTAAATCTAGCTTGTCTAAAGTTACATAAAATGCAAGAAAGTTTTCAGGTAAGAAAAATGAGCCTTTAGTCTAAAATACACCGATAAAGCCCTACAGGCTTTTCTAACAGATACTTTATATATTGTAGCTTCTTTTCTGAACCTGTCTTTCATATAAGCTAAATCTAAGTCATATGATCTACAGCTTTTTGCTAGGAGATAATTCACAGCTGAATGCAACCTGTATCTTGAATTTCATCATAACTGTTCATCCCACACTTAGCCTGCTAATACCGAGTGCTTTGTGTGCCCTAACGCTTCATGGTAAGTAATGGCCTTTATGCAAACGGCAATGGTTTCAAACATTCAGAGTCTATTTACAGCCAGGATCACACAGCAATATATAGGTTACATTATCTGGAGACCAGAAAGTAAGTTGGTGCATTTGATGCATACAGAAGTGTGCACTTTATCCTTTTAGAAGAGATTTAATTTTTGTTTCCTCAGTAGCATGTAACAAACACCATCAGAAAGAAACTGTCTTTCACTTTAACCACAGATAAGAAGGTAAAGCCAAATTGTTTCCCTCCCTGCTTCTGCGTGCTTCATCAGGCCTAGGAAGCTAAAGGAGGTTAACTGGGATATTTGGTTTCGACAGCTCTTGGGAAAAGTTATACAGTGCAGAATGAAGGTGAAGAACTGAATGTCTTCTTCTCCATTTCAGATCATAGTACACAAGCAAATGGTGTTCATGCCTCACTCCCTCACACAATTCACAATTAAAATTTCACACAATACACACAATTAAAATTTCACCTGAAACCATGCTGTTATTCCCACTGCATTCTTCCTTTTATTATTTTGCTTTTCAGCGCCTATGCTTTGCTTCAAAATGATTCTCTTTTCTCCCCTAAGCTTGAATGTCCCTCCCTCTTTACCTTGGAACTGGCCATTCAATATACTCCCTGGTTTGATAGGAATCCTTCAGACCCATCAGAGGTAGACCTCTTTCCCTGTGTGCCTTGAATTCATACCAAATCAGAATTATATTCCATCCAGGACTAGCTGGATTTATACCTTTATGTCAATAATTCCCTCCATGTATTTTCATGTGACCAAAAGGAGAACTTAGTTTTATAGACCTATCTTGTTTTTAAAGTCAGGCTTCTTTCTTTTGGCAGCTCACAAGACCCCCAAAGGCATTATAAGGCATTTCCAGGTGTTGCAACAAATTTCCAGTGGCAGCATGGAGTATTCAGTTCTGAGCAGACATATGAAAACCTCACCGCTGCTCTTCTTCCTAAATAGAAGTACTACTTAAATTAAATGATATTCTTCTAAAAGAGTCCAGTAGTATGTAATGGTTGTGTTAGAAACTGCCTTTCTTGTTTCAAGTAGGAAGTCTGACCATATGTAGGAAAGAAGTGCTTGTGGCCAAATGAACTGATAAACAGGTCACTTTCAAAGAAAATTTCCATAGCTGTTCATGTTGTCACCACCCACACTTTGGGGGTTGAAGCTGCTCAGAATTGCATGAAAAAACCTCTTGGTGGTTTAATTTGCATCCCAGGGTGAAAGCAAAATCAAAGCTTTTGTTCTTAAATCACTAAAAAATTAAATGGCATTTTAGGTGAGAAAATAACTTGATTTTAAATGAAAACTGCGGTCTGTGATATACATTACAGAGGGGTGAGTATTTTTTTGTTGAGCTGAAAGAAGACTGAAGGTAGCTAGTACCTGTAAATACCTGCTATATTAAGTGAAATGCTGTCCCACTGAAATCAGGGGAGCTATTGTTTTTCTGGAAAGAAGACTTGATCAAGATGTCTAAGTCCATATGAAAAAGAACAGAGCAGGCAAGTGGCAGCTTTTCTGAACTCGGAAATGAATGTACAAATAACTGTGTCGTTATTTGGATTATGTCAACAGTGTTTACACAATCACCACAGTCTGGAGAACTAAACTAAATTGTTTCCCTTTTCACAGAAATATATTTTTACCGTATTCTGGGTTTTAATATTAGAAAACATCTTGTAGCAAATCTCACTTTAAGATAGATGCATCATATTCTGACGCTGATGAAAGTCAAGCTGTCAGCAGATGGTGTGCTGGAAAGAACACTGCTGATATTTTCTCCAAGATGATCCTTGAACACTGAACTACAGTGCTCAAATCTATACTGTAATTATGTACTGCAGGATTACCATATGAATACTGTCAGCAGCTGTAGCCCAAAAAAGAAGACTGTGTGGTTCCTAGAGATTTCATAACCTTATCCCTTGGTCTTAAGACCAAGATACCATAAAGTAAGTTCCAGGGAATTTATGGCTCTGTCACTGTCTCTTACTGTGGAGACTTTCTTGTTATGTCCAGATAAATGAAACTGTCTATACCTCAGAAATATCAATGCCCAATAATGGAAAAATCTATGGAAATTTATCATATGTATGAGTCTAAATTTCCCTCTTATTTTATTGGGAAACTTGTTGAATAGAAGACTACTTCTCATTGCATCTCACCATTTAACTAATGGATGGTGCAAATGTTAAGAAAGGAACTACAGAATGAAATGCTGTCTTAGAAAGGAATCACCTTTTCCCCCAAAGTTAAGCCTCACCTTAAAGATTTTTTTAAAATATAAGAATTGACAAATCTTTATTAATTTACTAATGCTATACTATTTTTCTTTAAGGATACTTTTAGATCCAATTCCTATCTTGAATACATTATGATTCATTGCAGATTTTCAGTGCTGATAATATGCTTCTGTTATCCTGTGATACTTGCAACACTGGAAAACTGCACAGCCAGAGAAAATAATCTTGGGACACTTCCCAACATGAGAATTAAGTAATTTTCTAACGTGATATTAAAAAAAAAAAAGGCAAGGGTAAGCAGGGTGGCAGAATTTTCTGGAATGGATTTGAGCATTTAGTTTGTTATTCAGATCTGGTATGTAACTGTCAGTAATGAACCAGCTCTTTTGCCACACAAATAACTGACCTCGAGTGAAGTGATTAAGGAAAGAAGTTTTTTCCAAAGTCCTCGAGATATATCACAGGACACAATTTATTTAGCATCTCTTTCAAAAATGATACTCCAAACCATTTAGTTACCATGGTCCATCAGGATTTTTTTAAAACCAAGGTATCTAGGAAAATACCCCGATTCTAGTGTTTGATGGGGACAATCTAATCTGACAGACCTTTATCACTCAGCACTGCAGCTTCTCTGCTACTTTCATAGAGAGGGATGTCCAGTAGTTCAGAAAAAACCCAAACTGTCTTGTCTGGGGAGGGAAGGTCATGGAATGGCTTTGTCGTTCTCTCTTATTTCTTGGAGAAATGATCACTTCATTACAGCGATTTTTCTTGAGTATCTGGAGATAGAAACGTTTCTGTATGAAGTTATCAAAATTACAAACATCCTACATATACATGAGTCAGAATTTGACTGAATGATATTAAAAAAATAAAAAGCCAAAATAAAAAGCTATGGTATATAGACAATTTCTGTTCTCCAAATTTGCACTCACAGGCACATGATGTAAAATATTTCAGCTTAAAGGAAAATGAGTTTAGGAACAAGTCACAGAACAATTTGGAAATTCTAGTGTGGGTAAGAGGAGAAATATAAGTTCCCAAATCTACTTAGTTTTAAAAGCTTTTTAAAGATAATAGCACAATTTTAGAAATTTGCAAAGATTATAGGTTTTTGCATCAAGCCTTGGATTTTGTAATACTAATGAAAAAAGTTCTCTGGGACCTTTCATGAATTTTTATCCAATGTGCCTATAGCTGAAGGATGACTGTTCAATTTTGTTTGGCTTATTTAGGAACCTTAACACAACATATTACTTGATTCTTCAAAGCAAGGTCCCTTCCTGATAGAAAAATTGTATTTTGCTGTCACAAACAATTACAAATCTACGTCTATGAAAATGTTCCCAATTTGAGTGGCATAATTTATTTTAGACAGTAAATCACTGAGATGTCTTTACCCCTTGGACAGCCAAAATACAGGGGTCAGATTTATGAGAGCTCCCAATGAATCCCTGAGACCTGAAAAAAATGTAAATGTCTACCCTGGAAGGTCTGATGTGGCCTTGAGCAGCCTGGTTGAGGGAACGGTGTCCCTGTCCATGGCAGGGGGGGTTGGGACTGGGCTCCAAGATCCCTTTCAGCCCAAACCATTTTATGAGACTCTGTGATGATGATTCTATCCTGTTTCCTAAGATAACTGATAAGAAAAAAGGGCATTTGAGGAAAACAAGGTATTTTCTTTATTCTACTGTTGACTTTCCAGTTTCAATTAAGGTGTTTACCATTCTCTAAGCAAACACCATTAATAAGCAGAAGCCTGTAACTCTGGTGACAGTCCTCAGGAAATCACACTAAGATTTCATTTAAAGCTAAATCTGCAATTTTTCTTCATAAGAGAAGCCTCTCTTATGCAAGTATAATCGTGCCTCTGAATAAGAATGTTTAGTCTTTGTGTTCTTTCTTATGTAGGTTTGCCATCCCCATTAGCATAAATTCCTTTTTTTTGTTATTTTTAACAAATAAGATGCATATTTTATGAGTTAATCTGTATAGAGCCAGAACATCAGGAAACAGCAACAGCATGTTATTCTTGTAGCAGAGGCAAATAATACTGCATGAAGAAACTCTGCTACCTTGAGCTGAGATTAATAAACAAGGGAACTTGAAACCCAAAAGTATTAGGATAGAAAACTATGAGAAGGCAGTACCAGCACTACAGAAAGAACATTTAGAAATGTCTTTCTACCTAGGTTCTTTGCATTGTCTTCATAAATTCCTACCTTGAGTACTCTGTTTTGTTGAAGATTTAGTGTGCTCTTCTAGTTGTTGGCTTCCAGGAATGATGGGGGGACTGAACGTATTTAACCAGTCCCTGAAAAGTAAAAATCAAAATATCATTCATAAAAGCACAGTGTTCCTATTTTTTTTCTAATTCTTCTGATTATTAAAAAAAAAAAATCCAAAGAAATTGCAGTTTGCCAAGTGGTCTGAAACAAAATCAAGCTGGATTTTATCATTATAAAAATAAACTTTACAGTTAATACAATTATTAAATGTTACGGCTTTCTTCCTTCCTAAGACTTTTTACCTGTTCTGTTCACATTAAAATCCGTGGTTTAAGCCAGGTTTGCTTTTCAGATTTCAGCTGGTGTGGCTCTCTCAGCACAGGGTGTACAGGAGGTGTGATCCATAACACACAAAGTTATCATTTGAAAGCCTACAGGACTCATCAGAGTCTTTTTCTGAGGAATAAAGGCTTGGAATGAACAACCTGTGTGAGTCAATTTGATTAAAAATCCTTACCCCCTCCAAGGAAAGAGGCTCAAAGACAATCACAAGATGTGTTTGGTTTGGTTACCACTGACTTGGCAGTGCTCGGTGCCCCTGCCATACGGTGACACAGAATGTGGTGTAACATTCCCTGCCTGGATGGGCGGTGAGTTAGAGCTGAGCTTAGCCAGGAAATGGATGCCATTAACACTTTTCTGAAGAGGAAACATTGGATTGAGTGTTGCTGACATGGAGGAAAAACATTCTTAGGCAAATACATTATAAATAATTCTTTATATCCGTTTCCTATTTTATTATTATAAAATGTTGTAGGTAGTAAATAAAAATTTGTTACTGAACAGAACATGATTCTACGCACTGGCAAGATGATGTAGAGGACTCTATCACAGGTGTCATGTATCTATTTCACTTCTGTAAAGAAAAAGATTTTGATGGGATCTTCATCATAGGGGAGAGAGTACTTTCTTCTCCTATTCATGGACAAATTATGTCTCTCCCGGACACAAGTGTGATAACATCTAAAAATTATTTTTGTGCTATCATACATTCACGCAATGTTCAATGTTCCTTTTACATACCCCACTTTATGAAACACTGTCTTTGATTGTTATAGCTCAGAGAAAGGAAAACAGAACAGCTGTTCTATTGTTGTCACGGTTTTTTATTGTAAACTGCAGTGCAGTGACCAAGTCACTCATATTATGCTATCAGAGAAAGCCCTGGAAGGACACATCCAAGTCACAAAGACATTCTTTGTTCAGGTGACCACGTCTTGTAATTCTTTTTACATCTGAAATTAATCTCCGCACACTGTGCATAGCTGATGTTTCCTTACGTTCCCATCTCTCCTCTCCAGCGGTAAAGAGCTGTAACACATTAAAGCTTCCGTATCATCATTAACTAGACTGAAAAACTGCAAGGCAACACTTGAACACAGAATGTGAGGGACCTCAGCGAACCACCTCGTTTTGACAGAACCAGATCCATCGTTTTTGACCAACCTATTTCACTTCAAGGCAAGAGGTATGGAAGGGGATATTAATATATAATAAACAAATTCTCATATGTTTGCTTCATGCTGATGGGAGCAGAGCAGCTCTAAAGAGTGAATTAAACTTGGTTTGGGATTGATTCAACTTTTATCTGGCTGTTCCAACAGCTGGCACAAAAGCATTATGCATGTGAACTTGTGCTACAGGCCAGGGAGATTAGCCAGAGCTGTAGACGTAACTTCACGTTCAATGGCTTTGTCTGAAAGCGATAAATTTTTCCAAAGCTTGGCAGATTTCTTTACATTCCAGACTGTAATTGTTTCAACTTGATTGTCCAACACCAAGGAAACAGGTAACACACTTCTATTTTCTGGACAGCCTTCATGATCTCATGTACAAGTTGCTTCTGTCAGAGAAATCTGGCAAGGCTCAGTCATCTGGTACAATTGTTAAAATATGCTGACAGCTTTTTTTTTTTTGTTAGTTTTTCTGCTACTACTGGACTTGTTACTGATTCTACATCATCTCCTGTTGCCATGTGTGCATAATCTGGGTTGAATCTGGGGACAAACACCTATCTGTTTGCAGCCAAAATGGGAAAAACTAATTTTCCACCTCAGGAAAGAGAACTCTTGGTGTAGAAATCCAGCAAGCAGTACAGCAGATTTAAAGGAAGAGATATTGAATTTTCCATCATGTGAAAATGTAAAAAACATACTTTAAAATTTTCTTACACTGTCATATTATTTTCACATATATGGCCAACTTCACAGCCTTCTCTTCTGCTGTTAGCTACGGCCAGTGGGAGTTGGTACAACCAATTCACACAGCCATATGCTTGCCTAGACTTCTCATTATTAGCTGTCTGCCACTGCTCACCATATCTGCATTCCCTGAATGCAGCCAAAGGCTCTTTGTTTACACCAAAGCTTCACAAGTTTTTTGGAATAACAGTTAAATGTAGGCTGATACCTGGTAGCATGGTAGAATGTATTTTCCATTCCTATCCCTTGCATGTGTGGTTTGATCTGCCTCAAAATCAGCCACCATAAACATGAAATCTGACCATCCTCACAGGATGTGGGCTGACAGTACAGAGCAGCAGCACCGACCTGATTCTCTACAATTGCACTGAAACACAATGCCAGCAAAGGCAAAGGTGATCTCAGAGAAACTGCATCAATTTTAGGGAAGGTAAGGAAGTACTCTGAGTGCCAATCTACACCTCTGCTTGCCAAGCTACCTTTCCTTCCACATTCACTACAGCTTTTGCAAAAGGCAGCCATGTTTGAGAGCCACAGAAGAGCTAGAATATTTCTACCGGGACAACTGCTGAAGCAAGAGTGCAAGGAGAGAGAAAGACAGTGCTCACTTCTAAAGAGAATTATCTTAGACCAACAAACACAGTTACAAAATATAAATGCTTTAGCGTATATATGCAGTTCTACAGGTCTGGCACAAACCAGAAGCATTCAAATATTTGTGTTTTTCATATAAAACATGTATCAGGGAACTCCTAAAGAAAATAGCTGGTGCCTCTAAAGCAAAGAGGATGTTAGCAAGAAGGGAAGAAAGATAGTAAGATAGTTACTTCTAATGAAAAAGAGAGGCAATTCATTTAGAAAACAGTGAGGGTACAAGGTAACAATATGTTGTTAAACCAGTATTTGTGCTATATTAATAGTTCTTATTACTCAGGAAATTGATGAATTTTAGTTTGAAGTCTCATATCTGGAAGATCTGCATGAAATAGTAAGTCTGAGAAATCAGAGATGGGGTGATTTTTGAGTAGCTGAGTGATTTTATCTTTGATCTTGTCCTCCATTTATTGGAGTCAGATATTAAATAAAGGTGTTGTTCATTTTCATATTAATATTTATTTTGATGTATCTGACTCAGTAGATGAATAATTACTTTTTCTAGGAGGTGCAAGTGTAAGATCTAATGATTTTGGTGGTTCTAGAGGGAGGCAAAGAAGTTTTTATCAAAGGCAGAAGCAACAGAGATGTATTGGAAAGTTTACTATTTCCTATTAAGACAGTCCTGATTCAGTTCATGTTTTTTTCTCTCAGTGTCCAAGAAAAACAAATAGTTTTGCTATTCAACTCCCTCCCAACAAGACAAGTAATCAAAACATCACAGTGTTAGGGATTCATTGTTGACTTAACAATGAATGCTTAACCTTGAAAGTATTACTTTCAAGGATAAAATATTTTACACTATATATATTGAAAACTGGTTTACTACTTCTGTAAGTTAGTTAGCAAAGTCTAAATTAACCTCCTAAAATCTTGAAGAGAAATTTTAAAGAAATCTCACGAGCGCCAAAATCTTCCTGATCAAGTTGCAGTATACAGT
>VYZQ01045623.1:50052-61238 GCA_013400655.1 Mystacornis crossleyi | reverse complement strand
GCCGGGCCCCCCCCGCCGAGAAAAGCACCGCCCAGGGCCGGCCCGGCCCCGCGGCCCGGCCAGCGCCAGGTGAGCGAAGCGGAAAGCGGGGCTGCTGCGGGGCAGGTGCGCCCGGAACACGGCGGCGGTGCCTCGCTCAGGACGGCCCGGAGAGGGCGCGGGGCTGCAGGAGGGGCGCAGCCCGGGGCGGGAGAGCCGCGAACACCAACCCGGCGGCGCTGGCGAGGAGCGGGCGGGCTGGTGCGGGCGCGGCGCAGTCGGGGCCTCCGCGAGGGCGGAGGGGGGGCGGTGCCGGCGGCGAGAGGGGCCGCGGCGTAGTTTTCTTCAGCGGCGCCGATCTACAAGTGAGGGCAGTGTGTGAGCGCCGCCGTAAGTGCTAAGTTACTGTTTTTTACAGATGTGTGAGTGCTCCCCTTTCTCCCCTTCCTTTTCTTTCTCTCCTCGCTCTCTCAGCGAGGGCTTCTCGGGGCGGCCGGATAACGGGGCACGGGAGCGGAGCGCGGCTGGGGCTGCCCGGGCGCCGAGGTGCCGGCGGGGGAAGCGGGTTACTGTCGCCGCTCCGTCCTGCTCCAACTTACTTTCCTTCTTTTCTCTGGTGATTCCCGCCCGCCGCGCTTCCGTGGGCCCTGGCGAGGTGAGGCTGAGCCGCGGCCTCGGGGCGCAGCGCAGGTGCGGCTGCAGTGAGGCCCGCCCCGACGGGCCTCTCCCCTGGACTGAGGGGTCACAACTTCGGGGGGCCCAAGTTGTGTGTTTGGAGTTTTCGATATTGAGAGACACGGAAATTGTATATTGCTGCGTACCTTTTTTTAATCTAGATGAATACTGACGCCGTGTTTGATACGTTTGAAATGCTTGCTCTCGTGCACCCGGAATGCTGTGGTCCTGCACGACAAGCACGAGCACTCCTGCGATTTTTAAAGGAGTATTTTTAATGCTCTCTCCTCTGCTTGCTGCTATTTATACCATCCAAGGTTGGCAAGGAGAGGCAAGCCAGAGTTTGAAAAGGACACTGAGCTTTAACTTGATACCATTGTTCCAAGGCCAAGGCGAGAGAGTGCAGATATTTAAAATAAAACAAAACAAAGAAGTGCCCAGAAAACAACCCCGTGAAAACACCCTACCCCTCTGTTTTTCTACTGCGTGATCCAAGCAGAGATCTGGGCATCCCCTCCTGGTTAGGGTATGTAGGTGATGTTCTGCCATGGGGTCTAAGGCTGTGCTTTGGTTTTCTTATTTGTTTGCTTTATTCTTACGATGCGATGGACAGTACAGCTGGTTAAACCCCACACCGGGGGATTATCTGAAAGATGAACTCTCTCACTGTGGCAGTTGCATTACTTTCACTTAGGTATAATGAATCATTACTGGTCACTGCTTGTACATTGTAAAGTCTTAGAGTAGCTGTAATGTAAAATATTGTTAACACTAAGTCTAATGAATTGAATGATACCTACACTGTTGAATATGAATTCATGGGTAATCAATTTCTTTCTTCTTTTTCTGAATTAATTGAATACACTGTAACACCTTTTCTTTCTAAAGTGAGAAGAGATAAGCTTTTCATCTAGTGAAACTTAAATTTTGGGACTAGAAAAGCTTTAACCTTCATTACTTATATCACTCAGATTTTCAGAGTGGATAGTGATAATTAATATGATGGCTCTCCCTATTTGGATTGCTAAAATAAGATTGGTATTAAAAATTGTTTATTCCTCGTGACATGCACCGTGCTCTGCTGGAACTGCAGAGCAGCACTGTAGCGGCTGGCTCGCGTGACTCCAGCCACTGGGGTTAACTTAGTTCTCCTAGTGCTAATTACCGTGGGGGAGCAATAGATTGCATTTGAGCTCTGATTTTATGGAGTGTAATTGTATGTGTGGTAACCAGGCTGTACTAAAAATTCATATAGTCACTTTTAAAATATTTCAGAGCTCTGACCTCTGGCTGAGATCAGTCTGCTTCAGAACTGTGGCTGAAACAGTGATCACAATCTGGTAAATCTGATGCTAAAACTTTACCTAATATGATTTTCCATTTTTTCAGGGTAAGCATGTTTCTGTATGTAAAGGTTCCATAAGTTGAAAATACTTGAACAAATGTTAAATTTTTAGTAGCTAGCCCCTTAAATGGGTTTAATGATCTTTCTGAGCAGTTGCGATTCAGTAAATAGGAAGCCTTTCTGTTGGATGCATAACTGTTCCTTATTCTTGTGTGTTTTACTTACAGCTGAAATCAATATCTGAGCATTGACTTCACTGCAAAAGTGCAGTGTCAAGGCCTTGAAAAAGTCAGGATTTGACAGAGTAATTACACTCTAAATGCATTTGGGGCTTCTGTTTCTAACTCTTGCGTTTTGTGGTTTCAGACTTTTGTCTGCAACCACGTATGGAAGAAGTGGGTTTCTTTTTTTGGGCAGAGCCAAGATTCTTGTACAAAAATGTCAACTTTAAGGAAGCTTTTTTAAAAAAAAAATCTTGTAGGACTTGCTATTGAGCTGAGTTTTAACATGTTGGGTAGCTAATGGTCTAAACAATCAAGCAAAATAATTGCTAAGATTTGTAATAGGAATTGTGGAATACAGATTAGCCATCTGATAGTGTGGGGCTTATTTTTTGTTTCTACAAAAATAAAAACGCACTTATGTTTTTATACATATATATGTGCCATGTACACATATAAATGTGTATGTTTTGTATAGAAGTGTGGTATATTACAGATTCATATAAGATGCTAAAGTGTACCACTGTTGTATTTTGATCGTTTGATGTTGAGATAATTATGTGATCAGAAGTGCCGTGTGTGGTATTTATGATTCAACAGAAGCTGCTGAAGTGATTGCCTGCCCCAAGTCCCTATTTCTCTTCAAGTCATTTTGTTCTATTAATTCAGTTTCATGAGGCACCTGATTCACTGTTTAATTGGGTAAATCAAACATTTTTAGTTGCCTTTATCCCATTAATTCAGAGGATTACCTGGTGAGTTTGTGGAATGCTTATTCTATGGAGTAGTTTGGAGTTAAAGCTGAAAACATAAATGCTCTTTATTCTGCTTTATTTGATTGCAAGAATTGGTGCTTCTTCGGTGTTAGTGGTGTGGAACTGGCTGCTGTACAGTTCGCTTTATGCAAACATTAACGTGAGAATGATAATAGCCTACTTCTTTTTAAGGGAGTGCTTTCACTGTGGAGTTTTGTCGTTTTCCTAATTTATGTACGAAGATGTTTTTAGAAACAGTAGTTGCTCGGATGGAGGCATGAGAAGAAATGTTTTCTGCTTTTCTATTTTCTCTGTGGTTGCGGAGATGATTCCACAGAGTATGCAATGCATAGGTATGCTTGATTATTGGACAGAAAAGTCAGTGCTAATTGATAATTTTGAGGCCTCCAAGTAAAAAAATAATATTAAGTATGAGTCAGTTTTCTACATGAGTGGGCTTTTTCAGTACCAAAAAGTTATGTCAGGATTTAAATCGTACTGTTGAGTGGGAAATGTCCTTTTTCCCATCTGTAGCACCTATATTAACTTCAGTTTTATTTAATGAACTTCTCCTTCCCTTGAATGAATTGCCTTAATCCTTTTACACTAAGTTACCTCAAACTGCTTTAGTTACTACTCTGTTTAGTTTTTGCATCAGGAAAAACGGAAGCTGCTGTTAGTGGATGACTCGGATGTGATCTGTGAGTTGCCCACTTGTATCGACTTCCCAGTCTCTGTTGTCATTCCTCTTTAGATGGTTCCCTTACATCTATCCTTTTGTTTGGCTTTGTCGTAGAATTTATTTTAGCCCTTCCAACTTGGCTAAATTGCCAGTGTCCTCTCAGCAATCTTCAAACATTTCACAATTATTTTTCTTTTTCAATCTTAGATAACTATTTAAAAATGCCAACTAGCTCATTTTTCCATTTAATATAAATGTATATTTATGGATTGCAATATGGTAGTTGTGCAGAGAAATGAAACTAGTGCACTCAAGGCACTGGGAGTCCAGATTTTGTAACCCACACTGGGTTCTGATGAACTAGTTCCTAGTGCAGACCCCTGTGAATGTGCATACAGAGGTTGTCTGTGTGCTCAGAGTGGCAGTGGTCATCAGCTGTACAGCAGAATCCCTGAGGTGGGGTAAAACTGTTGGAATGAGTGTGATGTAGCACTTCATTCTAGTGGCTAGTATTCCTAGTATCTCGAATATCTTTTACTCTGTACTCTCAATACTAACAGGAAAAAATAAGACAAGCTTTCTTCCAGAGTCAGTTTCCCTGCTGTGATTGCTCCATTCGTGTCAGTGAAGAAGTGGACAAGCCTCCTTCAAGCAAAACCAGAGTACTGAAGGAGGAGTTGTCATTACTATGAAAAATATGGTTGTAGACACATTATATGTTTTTTTTTCCCCTGATCTCCTGTCAATGTATGAGGTCCATATAGTGTGTTCTGGACTTGTTATTTTAGTTTGATGGCATTGGCTGACATCAGTGAGGTCTGGATGGAGTGATCTGTGAAATGGTGCTCCTTTTTTCTTTGTGAGATCAGCTGTAAACCTATGTGACTCGCCAAAAAAGAAATTATTTACATCAGTGGGCTCCTAAAAGAGTGCGATTGTACTCTTGGATGAATGTGAGTAATTGCAAGTGTTAAAGACTGTGTTTTGCACCCATTCATCCCCTGTTGGAGTTGTAGCTGAGGCTGCTGCCTTGTCATGTCTCTAGTGGTGAATTGCAGCAGGCTGAGTAATCTTGACTGAAAAATTTAAAAAATAGGAGGATTTTACTGCACCATAATTCCAGGTGGGTTTGGGAACTAAGGGTCTGTATTCCACTGGGCAGTCTCAGAGCACTGTGGTAAAGAGTATGGGCTGATGAATAAACTGCAGTTAAACAGGAAAGAGTGACTTGTCCATTAACTGTGGTTTGTGTGCCCGTTCTCACAATTAACATGACCTGCCTTTCTTATTTTACTTGGTGTTTTACTTTATGCTTCTGGTGAGTCAAATGTGATTACTCTTACCTGAGGACGCTAAAGGTAAGATAGTTGGACTATTTCAAGACCGTGGTGTGAGACCATTTTTGAACTGGAGGTATAAATGGAAGATGCTGCCGTGCTGTCTTAGGCATGATATGCATCCTGTGAATGCACGGTCTACAGGAGTCATCAGTTCTTGGACGGAGTGTTAAGTCGCTTGCTCTTGGTATCTGATTCAAATGTTTTAGTGGCAGTGAAATATTTCTTTTACTGTGAGTATTAGAGGTATTTGAAATACCAGTGATTTGACTTTAAAAGGGAAATCAGGAAGTGCTTTCATAATATTTTTCCCAGACCTGTGTTTTTTGTTTTTTTTTTTTTTAAGTGCTCTAATTTACAGAATTACAATTTGGCTGGGAAGTACCTTTACAGAGTCTCCAAATTGAAGTAGGACTGCAGCCTGTGCTAGATCAGGTCAGTCATGGCAGGGTGCAGCTGAGTCTTGCAAATCTGTAGTTGGAACTTCTGTAACCTGTTTTGGGTATTCTAGCAAATAACTTTGTTTAAGGAAAGAAATAACTTGAACTAGGATGGTTGATGAGCCACTTACAGGATTATAGGCAAGTGTTGTTATAGAAGTTAGTTGGCAGTTGTACCCAGTTTTGTTACTGAACTCTTTCAGATGAAACACAGAGACCTTCAAGGAAATTGATCTAAAGTAGGCTGTTGGTGGCCCTTGCCTCTGAAATGACACTGATCAGGTGATTTATTCTGTCCCTGATCAGGACCATAGCTCTTTATTGGAGCTCCGAGTTGCAAGAAGATTGTAGTTCTGCAGTTTTCTGAATACTGGCTCCTGCTGCAAGAAATTCCCATATCCCCTTTGAGCCTGTCCTTTCATCTAGTTGAAGTTTTGATCTGTCAGATGTCCTTAGCATTGCTTTTAGTTTGAGAGGAAAAAATCTCCAAGTTTTCTGGGAGAAATTAGCGTGAAACTTGACTATTTTTAGTGGTATATGGATAAATGGTGAGAAATTTGAAGACTGCTTTGTGGATATAAGTAATAGCTTGATAAAAACTATTCAGTAGAAAAGTGGCATATATACAGTGTGTAAAACTGGAAATCTGTCTGTCTTTGCAAGCTTTATTTAAAGTTTTTGGAGTTCTGGTAACCTATGCTATGCAGTGGTCAGTACGACTTTCACTCGGTGGAGCAAAAGCATCGTACGTACACAGCTGTTGTTACTTTTAAACTGGATGGCCCGTTTCAGAGACGTATAAAGGACTGTTTAACTGAAAAATGTCACAAGTGGATATATTTTTCACTTTGAGTTGCTTTGGTCTTCTTCTCCTGCTTATTTTATTACTTCTGATGTCTTGAATTCTGTGTTATTTAATGTCACTTCTCTGTAGTAGCAGTATTTCATACACTGGTAGTTTTCTTGTGTCTGTCTTGGCCTTTAAGTTGCTCAACTAAAAAGTCGGTTTATGGCAAACGCATTCACCATGAACATTTGGAAATAACTGGGGTAGGTAATCATTTTGGGAGATGCTGGTTGATACAGAAAACAAATATGCAGCATGCATCCCAATATTAGGATTATTTATATCAATATTAATTCACTATTTAACTTACAAAGCAACATGAAACTTTAATACTCTCAGGATGTTGTCCTCTTGAGTCTTTGTGATGTTTTTTGGGGAAAAACTGAAGAATAGCTTGAAATTTGGTTTGAAAGGCTTTTAACACTCTGCCACAGGCAGTGCTTTTTCAACTATCATATAATCTGCAATGATGTCACTTGGAAATTAAACTCTTCTGGTATTCTGTTGATGGAGCTTTGCCAAGCATGATGGAGTTTGTTGCAAAGCATGAACTTCCCTGACACCTTTGTTAGTAGGCTTTATTTAAACAGTTGTTAAACCTTCTGCTGATTTGCATTGGTTTTGTTCATACTTAAATTGTGCTCTTTGGGGTTAGCAAACCTAAATGTCACAGTTTTCAGAAAATGCAACTTTTAATGAGTCCCATATTTAAATCAGTGTATAACTTTCCCAGAAACTGGAGAACCAAATGTAATAAAAAGTGAACTGTTGTACTCTGGTTCGCTGCCCACATTTGTCTAAAAGCTGACTTTTGTTGGTGAAGGAGCTGGCAATTAAACACATTAAAGCTCAGATAAACCCAAAACCCACTAAAGTGAAAGGATGTGTTGTTTGAAGAACTAATTTTTGCAGCAAGGTGTTTGCAGTATTATGGTTGTCACTTTGTGGAATGTAAAAACTAACTCCTGTTAATGGTCCTCTATCTCAGTTCCTGGGAGTCTACGTTATGCTCAGCATATTGGACTGAAGTCGTGAGCTTGTTCGGCAGATCTCTGAAATTAGCACTGAAATTGTCTTCTCATACTGTTTTTCAGCACAGAGATCTAACCTGGCTCATTAGAAAATCTTCTGGGGAGATTGGACAACTGTACTTAGTGTGCTTGAGAAAGCATCCTCTGTTGCCTTTGATGCCATGTACAGGTTCTCCATGTAAGGGTCAGTGCAGTTTTCTGCAGGTGATCCTGTCCTGCTTTTTTGTTGTTTTGGTTTGGGTTTTTTTTGTGAAAGCGTTGGTTGAAACTAGATTGTGCTTTGTCCATCCTTGCGCGTGGACTTTGTGATTCCCTGTAAGAGGACTGACAGCTTGTGGTTTTGCAAATGTGCTGGTGTTCAAACCATTACTGAATTACTGTATGGCTCATTTTGACTCCCCCCTTCTTTCTGGTTATTGCTCTGAGAAGAAAAAAAAAAAGAAGAAAAGGAATGCTTGTATTGAGCTGCTCCTTTCCACCTTTTGGACATTAGTCTTTCAGTCCTGTGTGTACGTCATTATTTCTGATTCCTGGCTGAAGCTGTTAATGGTCCTGTGGCTTCTTTGTTGACTCTGTCTAAGCATGTGAAGCATTGACACTGCCTCCACTGTGTCCATCTCGAGTTGCAGGACAGCTCACCTTTGATACTGCTGCTTGATGGCTGTGTGATGCAGACCATTTCTCCATGTACTGGCCTAGCAGTTCTTGGCAGCATAAGCAGGCTCTGTCTGTTGCAGCGTGCTCTCATCTGATGTGTGCACTGGTTATTGCTTTTCTCCCATCAGTCGACTGTCAAGGATCTTAAAACCATTACTCTGCGGCTGACTGTTATCTAATCTTGGGAAGCCTATTGATTGCTGTTCCAGTGTTGCAATCTTGCCTAATTGCACTGGAACTGGATTGTCTGCCAGTTTCACCTCTGCAAGACACCGTCAGTGCTGACTTGATCGTTTTATTACATTGTAGATATCTAGGAGGTGTCTACAGAAATTTGCAGAAATTTGGTGTTTCTTTGTGTTAGTACTATCTGAACAACTTCCTGTTTCAGGTGTCCTCTCTACCAGATATTTTTAAGCGGGCAACCAATATGGTGCTGTATCATCTCAGTTGTACTTCAGGTGTAAGTTTGCAGGAGCTGAACTCTACTGCAGATTTCCACCAAAGAGAATGTTATTTTGTATGCTTTATTTGCTCCTCATTTAGTGTTACAAGCCAGACTTACAGAACTTTATTCTTACTCCTTTATCTTTCAAGCAGTGTGGAAGGAACATGGACTGTTTTTATTGTATGTGAAATCTCCTATTTTTCAGGTCTCTATTAGCAGCCGCTGCCTTCAGCAGCCTGAAGGTGCTGAAAGAAAATCTATTGGTATGATTCATAGTTCATATGTGTTATAACATGTGACTCAATTTAATGCATTTATTTCCAGAATTGTCTGAGAATTATTCTTATATCACATAGGAGGTTACTTACTTATCATGTACTTTTTTTGATGCTTTGAGGGTCATTTTATTTGTTGCTGAGTTTCAGATAATCAAATTTTTGTATCTACAGGTGGATTGCTGGAGTTGTTCCTTTGCAAGCTTTCTCTAAATGAAAGGAATTCCTCAGATATTTTGGTCTGTTTGCATCCTTGTGTCTCAGTATAGAAGCATTTCAAAACTACGGATGTTCCCTGTAGTGCATCTGTGTTTCCTCTGCTTTGTTTCATTGTCATAAACAGTTCCTAGAACCTGTTGAGGAATTGTTATAGTTGAGTATTATGAAACTGAACTGTCTGGGTGTTGTCTCCTGACACAGTATTATAATCAGCCAGAGCCTTGATGCCAGGAGATAATAATGGCTGGCTCTGCAGTCAGCAGAGGTTGGTGGCCTTGGGCAGTTGGATGCCTTTAGGTGTTTGCACTCTCGGTATCTGCCTGGAAGGATGGCAGAGGCTTGCCAAGCAGTTGGGAATCTCACCTACTTTAGCGTGCTTGAATCTGTAGTAACAGAATGAATGTTCTTGCTCTGCTCTCATCTAATGAATCACTTCTGATTTGGAGTTGTGCAGACCACTGCTTCACCTACGGGTTCTTTGTGCTCTGTAGATCCTTGATATTCTAGTAGCAGGTAGTACAAACCTTGTGAGCTTGGCAGTTTTCTCAGGAGACTGGACATCCTTTTGGACATCTACTTCATTATGTATACTGCTTGTGGTAAAAGTTTGCTTCTACCTTATTGCACAAGCAGACAGATCAAGATATCTGAGCAGTTTCTGTATGTGGTGACGACTCATCTTTACCTTTCTTTTCTTGTCCTGAACTTTTGTGGGTTTGTGTGCCATAGATTTTGTGTAATAAAATGTTCTGCTGCTCTGCAAGTGGGCTTCAAAGTCAAATACCATGAAGTCAGTCTTCTGCGTTACAAATTTCTCACAGGTTTCATAATAGCTGTATTGGGCATAACTAGTATTTATTCGTGCTTCTCTGCTTTAATCAAGCTGCATCTCAGCACTTAAGAAGTTAGTAAGTCTGGTTCCAAACTTCAGCCAGCTTGAGCTGGTAGTTCATTTAATACCTTAATTGCAAGGTGATAATTGAATAGGAGCTGTCTTCAGTTTCCTACACGCGGAGGCTGTATCATTAGACCTTCTGAAGTCTTGCTAAAAGCTGCCTCTACTGAAAGATGTATTGCAGCTTTAGCCATTACTTTAACAAGGAAAGTATTGAGCATGTTTTTTGTTGTTGTTGTGTTGGACTAGTAGCTTCCCTGCTTCTGCAGACGACTGTTGGCCAAGTGCTTCAAGCAGGAGGCAGTGGTGCCTGCTGTGTTAGTTGGGGTCTCTGGATGTTTTTCAGCATTCAGCTTTTTCCACCTGTCCCAACCTAGTGGTGATCAGCACTGTAAT
This sequence comes from Mystacornis crossleyi, assembly GCA_013400655.1. Lineage (NCBI taxonomy): Eukaryota > Metazoa > Chordata > Aves > Passeriformes > Timaliidae > Mystacornis > Mystacornis crossleyi. Next base: position 51,036 of record VYZQ01045623.1, on the reverse strand, counting down.
TCTTCCCCTTTGTGCCCAGCTATCTTTATTGCAGTGTCTCCTGTAAGCTGAACTCCCAGCATCACACAGGTCACAGCACTGTTGTGCTGGTGTGTAAGCCTTACTCTACAACAGTGTGTAGTCACAAACACACATTTGTAAAAAATGCGATTTTCGGACAAAATAAGCACTGTGGAGCCTTGAAAGGAATGACTGTAAGGTACTCAAAACTGAGGAGAGTGAAGGTAAGAAACTGCAGTGGTTAGAGCAGCCCTTCCAGCAGAACATTTGACACTTCAGTGGTGTAGTTTGGCATGTGGGCATGCCTCCAGCATTTACTCTCCTAGGGGGTACCCTGTTGGTAAGGTGTCACCTAAATATAGTAAGCCTGTGTGGTTGGGGTGTTTCTTCCCCTGCAATGGGCTATTTTCAGTGCAAAGTAAGCAGGAAAGCTTTGTCTTCTACAAGGTCACTCCATCACAGACTTTCAGATATTTCCAGTTGTTTAGCTTTCTTATTGAAGGCCATGTAGAAACTGTGGCAGACTTCGAGATCAATATTTCTGTTCTCTAGTCTGTAATGGGATGCATATCATTGATAAAAGAAGTCTGGGTCTGGTTCTGTAGAGGTCATTCATAGTATCTATGGAAGTTATATTTAGTGCATGTTTCTATCTGATTGGTGTCAGAATAAAGCTACTGTTACAAACTGCTTGCTTATTTATAAACGCAGAGAATGCAAGCTTCCTGTATAGGAGCAGCCTAGAATTTTTTTCATAAAAAACTGGGGCAGAAAAGGTTTCTAGGAAAAAAAAATCAGTTGCAGTGTGTTCTTGATGGCTGGTTGATGATAGTTTTGTTTTGCCAACAAATGGCTTCATATAAAAGTAGGTTTGTGGTTGTCAAATGTAAATACAGTTAGATGCTGTAGAGAAGTAAGTTTCTTCCATCTCCAGGACTAATCATGGTCTGGAAGTAGCGGAAGATGGCTTAAAGAACAGTTGCA